>JAUCMT010000001.1:22621654-22641071 GCA_032357475.1 Enteromius thamalakanensis
TAGATTTGTTACAAAATAAGTCAGACTAACTGAAATAAGCCTGGCTTATTTGGTAAACTTGTTTTATGGAACAGGCCTCTGGGCTAACTTGAACTGGCGATAAACACTATTTCGATTAATTGACTTAAACATTGTATCAAATGTTCTGCTCATTGTTAGTTAATGCATCAGCTAATGTTAACTAATCTGACCTAACGACAAAGTGTTACCCGTTTCGTTTTCAATAAAATAACCCGAATTGTGGGCTATAAATGTAAAGTGGTGTAAGCATCAAGCAATAAAATGTCAAAAAAAGTCCATTAAACCTTAAAACTGTACATATGTAAATAATTATACAATTTTATTTTATTGTTTTGTTTTTTTTTTATAGAAAATAGCTTTAGAAATAAGCAAATTGCTTTCTTGGGTTTTTGCACTAAATTGAAAAAGTAAAAAATGTAATAAGAAAAATGTATCTTCATTCTTATGATTACAAACAGCATGAAATTTTTCCCTTTTTGTGGTCACACCATAGGACATATTGATACATCAGCTACCCATATTTATAGACATATAAAAGAAAAACAAAAATGCCACAAATAAACACTTATTTTAAAAAAATGCAAAAAATGCAGCAAATATGCTGACTTGAGTGTCAGTAAGCAGTTTTGTGATTGTCAAATGAGCCTTCTATGCTACTTGGTTTAATAATGTCAAAGCTTATGCTAATATATCAGCAACCTGGCAGTCTGACTGGACCCATAATGACGACATCATAATCCATTCTGGAAGATACCTGAGCTCACAAATGACAGCTCTGCGTTGCAAACGAGGTTTCTATTGAAATCTTAGAAGAGGGGGATGTTCGTTATGCTAATGAGATTTCCGGTCGTTGTTTAAAGACACTGATAAGCCTTATGCAGAGATATGATAATGCAAAAAGCTGAACCTAGTTTATGTGCAACCATGTGCAAAAAATATGACAGACAGTTAACGAATGAGGATTTCTCAGAACATAATTTACATACTGACTGCAGCGGAGCATGGGATCTTAACACACAACTACAGGCTTCGATTACAAGCTCATCTTTGCCTCGTATTAATGCTGGAAGGAATTTGCAAGTCAACGTCAGAACAGCTGATTTACTACTTTAACTTTCATACATGCTTGCTTCACAGCTCATGTCTAAAAAAATAGTTTTAATCACCCTCATATTTCCCTCTGCTTTGGTAAAAAAAAGCATCTGTTAAATGTCAACAATTTTTGTATCTAATTTAAACAGTTAAACTAATAACAGTTATACAACAACATTCAGAAATGGAGAGATGTACCTTGAGATACACCTGCTTAAAATATACTTGCACTCAGACCATCCAAGATATTGATGTGGGATCAGATTTGGAGAAATTTAGCATTACATCATTTTCTCACAATAGGTAAGTGAATGGGTGCCGTCAGAATGAGCGTCTAAAAAGCTAATAAAAACCTTACAGTAATTCACTCCAGTCTAGCAGTTGACATCTTGTCAAGCTAAAAGTTGTGTTTGTAAGAAACACAAAAAAGTGTGTTAACAATTGCATCATTTAAGCATTTAATTTTTTTCTAGCTAAAATACAAAAAAATCTAAATGCTTTCTCTTGTTTAAAGTAGTATTGTCTGAATCAGGAGAGAAATATGCACAGATCAAGCACAGCTTACAAGCAAAAACAGATATGTCTGTGAATTTTGATGTGAGAGGACAATTTTTCACTGTAGAAACAATATGAAGGATTATGGACTCATTTTGGCCCGGAAGCAATAGTTTAAAGTTATAATGATGGATTTGTTTCTTACAAACAACCAGCTTTTTGTTTTAAAAGAGAATAAATGATGGACTGGAGTGGTGTGGATTATCGTGATGTTTCTATCAGCTGTTTGGACTCTCATTCTGACGGCACCCATTCACTGCAGAGGACCCATTGGTGAGTAAATGATCTAATGCAACATTTCTCCAAATATGTTCCCATGAAAAAACAAACTTATCTGCGTTTTAGATAGCCTGAGGGTAAATACATTTTATTTTCTGGTGAATTATTCCTTTAGAAAATCTCCAGCACTAAACACAGAGAACATTACAGGTCATACACAAACTAGCATTAACAAAAAATCAGCACTAAAGAACGTATGTTAAGAAATAAACACAAACAGGAAAAACATGAATTCATTTCCTCTTTATCTCAGCCTGGGGTTTGTAAAATTACTTTTAGACTTATCATGCATACAATCTCTTTATGTTTGTGTATACATAAACAGAGAAAACTACTCATGACAAAAAAATATGAAAAGATATGACTTCTAAATGGATTATTTTTCATAGAAATTTTTTAGTTATATATATATGATATATAACTTTACCATGATACCAACGTGCTCATAGGATTTGGATCATCATACTATGAATAGATTATCTTGTTCTATATTGCAAGTCATTTTGGATTAAATCTGCTAAACGATTAAATGTAAACGTGAAAGTGGCTAATTCACAGTGTACACAATGCAATGACATATGCAGCTGCCATAGCAACCATTGTCTCCCACACACTGAACAACATACAAAGGAAAAACGCTTCATTCCGATCTTCTTCCACTCTTTAAAACTTAATTTCCCTTCACAGCGCTGCAGTCTCTTCATTCTGCATTTCACTGCCCTCACAATTCCAGCGAACGGCTGGGTGGGAAATCAATCCTTATCCTTACCGTAAATCCATCACAACTATTCAGGAACCAGCAGAGGGTTCATCTGGACTGACTTTACCTCAATGTCACTCTCGTCCTCTTTCAGATATTATTGACCCATAATGGGGCTGCATATAGGCCATGCTGGTGTGATCAATATAGATCGCATTCCTCCCCTCCCCAACGGCTCTTCCCAAGCGCCCAGAGGCTGGAGAGGGCATCCGGGTCTGCGGTCTGGGTGCCAGCCAGTTCACGTGAGCACGCACACACACCTTCAGGCTACAGTCATTACCAATGGGGAGCCACTGGTTTGCTCAGCACGTTTTTGAGGAACTTGCATTCCAAGCCAAAAACAGTCAAAGAGTTTCCAGAATACTAATAATCATTTGGAAGGAATAGTTCAACCAAAACAAAAATCTTGCCCTCATTTACTCAACAGTATAACATGAGGGTGCGTAAATAATGACAGGATTTTCATTTTTAATCCTTTAAACCTGGCATTCCCAAACAGTGACACAGCTCTCTACACTTCCAGCCACAATGAACCTAAACTATCCAGTTCATTTTGAATAACGGAACTTATGCATCAAGACATAATGGCCCAGAGGTCATTTGCAATAACGCACAGGAAGTCCACACACATCCATTAGCCTATTTGGAAAGTATAATGTAAACGAACTCAAAATACATAAAGTGGGCTCCTATGGTTTCATGTCAAAATATAGCATAAAAGCCAATCCCATGTCCTTAAACTAACTTTCAAATAATAAGGAATTAAAACAATCTGACAATTGGCCTCCAATCCAGGTTTTATGATAAATATGTTTGGCATGTAGATGAATATAGATATAAACCCAATTAAACACTGCATGAATGTCACTGCATTAGATAACAACACACCAATCTGCATTAAAAAAAATGCAACCAAGCATAAAATTTCAAAATCTTAAAAGGATAGTTCATTCAAAAAAAAAATGTAATCATGCTCAAGTTGTAGCAGGAAAAAAATACATATTTTGCAGAAAGTATGATAGTAGCCATTGACTTCCACATGTTTGTTTTCATATTTATTTCATCATTCAAAATATCTTTTTTTGAACTGATTAAGAAACTCAGGTTTGGAACAACATAATGATGAGTAAATAGCAAAACTTTAATTTTGAGGTGAACTATTTCTTGAAGTTTGATTTGGGTCAGTAAAGTTAGCTCTGTTTAAAAGTCTTTGCAACTGCTTTGCAACCTCGTGCAATGGCGTTCACACATTTCAATCTATTTTTACAACGTGCAAGACGTTGGAAGTCCGATCTGTGATACCTGGGGCCATAACGGTTTAGACTACACAAAAAGAGAGAGATGCCTATTAAGTAAAAGAGAAAGATTTCCTTGCAGTGAAATGAATTGTGCAGAGTAATCCATTCATTATTGGCACGTCATTGAGAAGCAAACAATCGAGGGGCGTGACGGCAGAGTTACGCTTCACCGCTTCACCCACCTCTTTCACTTCCGCCGGATCTTTGTTTAATCCTCTCACCATTGTTTCCCTTCACAATCATCCCGGGAGTGCCTTCTCAGAAACCTCCTCCCATTTGGAGCGGCCCACAGCCCTCCCCTCCGCCGCTAAAAGTCAACATTTCACAACCTCAGGCTATTATATGGGCCTTTACATCCCAGTGTGACACATGTATTTACTCAAACGGGCGTGAGTGTGCCATAAATTTAAATATGAAAAATTCCCCACCAGCTTCGGGGTTACGCTCCAGCGATACATCCCAGGGAGAGGAAACGTGTTCAAGCAATTAAAATGAAAGATGCAACTTTTGCACAACAAGTCCTTTGTGCGTTTTACAAGATTACAAGTGAAATCAGAGTGCGCTGAACAAGTTCTCGATGGGAAAGCAGCAAGTGGCCTGTAGCTTTGACACTAGGCTACACCACTGTAAATACATCCACACATAGTAATAAATACATCGATAGGTTAACTCTTTGCCTGTTTTGTAGCAATTCCTCTAGCTGTTTTCAGATAAATATGATTATTATAAAGAAGCTCAGAATATAAACTACCCATGCAACTGGCGTTACAACAAGGTAATAACAACACATTTGTCTTTATAGCATGCATTTTCACAAGTTATAATACTGTACAGTATTTTAAATAGTTTGTATAGGCTACGTTTAAAATGTAAAAATTCAAACGAATAATTCTCTTTTACGGACTATGGTTTATTTACCTGTTTTGCAGCTATTCCTCTAGCTGTTTCCAGGTACATATGATTATTATAAAGAAGCTCAGAATATAAACTATCAATGCAACTGGCGTTACAAGGTAATAACAACACATCTCTCTTTATCGCATGCATTTTCACAAGTTATAATACTGTACAGTATTTTACTGTAAAATAGTTTTAGCCTAATGTATAAGCTACGTTAAAATGTCAAAATTAAAACTAATAATTCTATTTACGTTAACATTAATGATCAAACGCGCATAATCGGTTTAAAAGACTGACTAAATAAACATCACCTTGTTAATACAGGTTGAATCTATGTTGCAAAAGTTCGTTTTAAGCCCCTAAAGAGCTCACTAAGTTAACGAGCCGTTTAACTCGGCCCTAATACTATTAGAGAGACTTTGATCGGCTTGAGTTAAACTACCGTGATACATGAGTGTTTATGTTAGGCATAATGGCGCAAAAAACTAGTGTAAAGGCTATTGCTGTGATCATGCAACTCGTCGCATGTTTATATTCACGTTTGTTTCTGGCAAGTAGAGGATTAACTGCAACATTTAAAGCACATATAGGCCTGTTTATGCCATATAGGGCCTGCTGTACCATCAGCGAGGCTCTGAGGCGCTCGCTCTGCTGCGCGCGCCCCCGTCTGTATTTTTATGAATGAAGGACAGTATGCAAATGAGAGCGATTCACGAAAAAGAAATGGCGGATATAGCATGTCAGACCACCACAAAGAAAGACGCCAAGAACGGCCACTCCGGGAGCGCACACGAGCTCGTTGCTCTGGCGTCGCGTGCTTATAAACTTTGCAGTCGTCTGTTCGCTTCCTCGCGGCGCTAATTCGCCTTTAGAGACGACCTGATACAAAGTATTCAGTAAAGGATCCCTCCACAAAATGTTTCCGCTCGAGCCCCTCCTCCTCCCCCCTTTTCGGTTTGAGACCAGAGCCCTGCAGCAGGGGCCCAGCACTCAAATCTCTTTGACACTGCATTGTTTCTTAGTATTAACGTCTCCAGCGTCTCTCTCAGAAGCGCATATGCACGATTTCCCTGCATCTGACTGGCCCCTCGTTTAGCTCGGCAACGCGTTCTTGGACACAGGACGAGATTTCCATTCGCGTCCACATGCGTCGTTTTCGCAAAAAGTGAATACTCACTCATCTGGGTGCGATTCCTCAGTCATGTTTCCCCACGTTTCACCTACAATAAAAATAATATCCCACCGCGGGCACGCAGCGTTCGGGCTTCATGTCGTCTCGATTTTCCACCTCGCCTTTTTTTTAAAGTCCAGTGCATCAACGAGTTTCCCCCAAATCCGTCTCTCGGCGTTCCTTATTTTCGTTCTTTCTCCGCGCACTGCACTTTACCCGTCACGGTTTGCAATGCATCTGGTTAATCCTCGCGTTATGCAACATCCCGATGGCTATATCGACGGTTTCTAGCCTCGCGTCGCCCGCCGTGGCTGAAGACTGCGCGCTGGTCTCGAAGAGGAGCCCCATCTCTCATTACTCCATGTTGGATTGTGTAGTCAGCAGCAGGCGAGAGTCGCCGACACTGGAGGTGGGTGGGGGTGCATCGAGGAGGGGGGGTTGCGGAAGCAATGACGTCACGCTGGATCGACTGCAGCCGGTTTTGGACCAAGGGATCTCCGGTGTGACGGGCTGTGCCAAAGTCCTGCCAGCTAGTCTAATGCCTCCTCTCACCTTAGTCTGTAGGTCCAGGGCTGTTATAAGTAAAGCAACCAGGTTCTTAAACCTACAGTGAATAAAGTTTAGGAGAACACATGTGATCCTGTACCACAAAACCAGCCATAATGTTCCGTTTTTAATATGAAAGCTGAATGCATTATTTCTCATTGATGTATTTTTAGGATAAGACAATATTTGGCCGAAGTAAAACTATTTAAAAATCTGGAATCTGAATGTGCCAAATATTGTTTTTAAAGTTTTCCATAAGTTTTTAGCAATGCATAATACTAATTAAAAAAATATATTTTGAATATAGTTATGATAAATATAGTTTTGATATACTAACTTAAGGAAATTCACTAAATATCTTCATGGACCATGCTTTTTATTTAATATCCTAATGATTTTTGGAATAAAAGTAAAATGTGTAATAGTGTCACATACAATTTATTTGAACTTATCGACTTAAGACTGGTTTTGTGGTACAGGGCCACATATTTCTGTGTTTTGGGGGTGCTGGAAATCCAGTTTAAACATTGCAGACTGGTTTCTATCTGAAAGCAGGACATATTGGATTTTCAACAAGTCACCATACTGGTCCTAGGACTGTGTGACATTTCAAAACCCATGGGCAGTATTATTTTGCAGTGATTCGTCAGACTTCATAATTTATTGGTTTTAATTTTGTTCAATTCAAAAGCTTTTTAGGGTAAATTAAAAATGATACATTTTGATTCATAATTAAATTGTATTCGATTTAAATAAAAATGCATTTAAAGAATATTTTAATATGTGTCTTGCAAGAAAAATAGACTACTTAGGATTGCACGAAAAGTAATTTGAAATAAATGTTATATATTATTCTAAAGTTATATTCTTATTCTATTTCATCTATTTGTTGGTTATATTTTCAGTAGCCATTGACTTCCACATAATTTTTCCTGGAAGTCAATGACTGCTGTCAATTCTTTAGTTACAGATGCTCTTTATAACATCTTCTTTTGTGCTTAACAGAAGAATGACACTTATACAGGTTTGCAGAAACTTGTAAATGATGACAGATTTTTTCATTTTTGGATTCCAGCGGGTGTTAACGTTTGGTGGAAATTGTCTTTATTTTGTTTAAATGTCTTTTTTTATGCTGCCCCTAAAAAAAGTTACATAAAATATGGACAAAATAAGAACAATTTACTCCCGTGCAAATGTTTACACACCCATGTTTTTTAATGCATTGTGTTTCTTCTTAAACACCAGTCAATGTTTTTAGCATTTGTAATAGTTCTACAGTATATGAGTCCCTTAGTTGTCACCAGTGTGAAAAGATGATAATCATAGACATGCAAAAGATGCTGGAAAACCAAAGAACGTACAAGACCTGGAGGATGTTTCTGAAGGCCATAAAAACAAATTTACCATCAAACAGAATTACCATAAAAACAAATAATAAAAAAAGCTGTGGATCATCCAGATGCACAATACTGACAATCAATATATAAACTGCTTCAATGTATAAATGCAGATATAATTATGTCTTGTGGACGGTATGTTGAACTATGTGAAAAAGCTTATTTATAGGTAGTACAAAATAAAGCAATGTCTGATTTATGGTCCTTTTTTAATAAGTAGTATTTTGCAGATGCTCACAGGGGATGCAAATGCATGACTTTATACATTATAGGCTATCTGTACTACAACAGAGAGTGCAAAATATCGATTAAAAAAATCTTAGGGCTGAGCTTAACGCAAAACTATCCCATATTTCACTAGAAAATGTTTTATTTTGTTTATGCTGTCGTCTGCTTATGTGATTGTCAGTAAGCTGTCTTGAGAAGCAATCAGACATGAGCTGCTTGGTTGTAAGATCCCAGTTGCAGGATGATCAGCTTGTAGCATGTAATGATCTATGGTTCTGTAGACAAATATAAATTGTGTGCTTCTAGGCATTTCTTTAGAAAACGTGCCTGTAATATAGGCTACATTGGGCCTAAACCTTGACAGGTTAGTCTCAAAAACAAAGAGATAAGTAGGTAAAATGTGGTGCTTGTTGAATTTGAATCAGGAGTTTCCAGTTTTTCAGACTCTCAGCACATTCAAAGGCAAAGTTATTAAAATGCCATTGCTAGCTTTTGAGAAATGTTTTCTCAAGCAACAGCACAAGTAGATTTTGTAGTTTTGAGTAAAGCACTAAGGTTAAAGGGTAAATCATAGAGAATCTGTAATAGTGGAACTGGCTGGAGTATTGAGGCCATTTTTAAGCGAGTTGTGCTCCAAACACAAATCCAGTCCATGCTCCACGGGCCACGACTCAAATCCTTTCATATGCTGCCACCTCGTGGTAAAAGGTGCGGGTTGCTTTATTTATTAACTTTTTGCTTTTCTGATGGAAACGAGTATTAAATGATTACTTACAGCAAAAACAGATGTGTACGAAAAAATGTATGCTTTCCAGTATTTCATAAAAGAGTCTTAGTTAAACAGATTATATTGAAAACTGTTGTCATTGTTATTTACTAATACAGGTTATATTATTATAAGTTTAAAAAAAAGTAAAAGTAAAATGTATAAAGGCATTTAGTGTAAAACTGTTAAAAAGCAATCACGTCAGTTTTAGGCTTATAATAATCTTTTCAGCATAAATAATGTCAGTAGAGGGCGCCATAAGGAAGGTTAATAAATGCAACTTGCATTTCCCTTCGTTCTCTGAGTTCAATTAGAAGATGCATTTAACAAACCAAATCAAATCTATATTTCATTTATGTATTTTCGCTTTTTAGAAATGCTAGATATTACAGTTTCATTCTAATTGAGCTTTCAGTGGGTGTCATAACGTGCCATTATTAGGGTGTTGTTTTTATTATTATTTTAATTTCTCGTAGTAACAGGACACGTAATGGGTCTTAGCTGGTTTACACTGGTTAATCTAAACTGGTCGTCTGTTACCTTGTAGCCTACTTTCATACTGTTGGTTGGCTTAGGTCCAAGCATGAAAAAAATCTTGTCTGGTATGAAATTAGGTTTCTAAAGGGCTATACGGGGTTTTTTCCAGTGGCGTGCTTGCTCGGAATACATTGTGCACTCTTTACGCACGGGTTCGCTTTGGTCTTTTTTTGCGTCTCCTTTAAGAAGACCAAATGCCCTGTCCTCCTCCCTCTCCTCCTCCTCCTCCCTCTCCACGCTCCTCACATCTCATAGAGGTGTTATTGCATTAAGAATAAACCAGCCAAGCGATCAAAGACCCGAATGGAGTTTGCTTTTTCACCCTTTGGCTACAAATCTTCGATTGGAAATAGAAAAACAGAGCAGACATCCGAAGCGCGCTTTGGCTATTTCGGAGCGTCGAGAACTGGATTTCTAACTTACTGATAGCCCGCTTTGCGCTTGTTGCAAAAGCTGACCAGGAGTGTTTGGGTGGATTACGATGTTATTGTTCATCAGGGGCACTTGAGCTGGGTGTTTGGGAGAGTTTTGAATGCGTTGTGGGTCCCCCGGGCTCGCTGCTCTGAGATCCGGACGCGTTAAGAAAAGGGAGTCGGTGACACGGAGTCCTCATGGCGCAACGGGTGCGTAAAAACCTCCGCAACAAAAACACTCGACCGAGGCCGTCAAGACTAATTCTGCTAGGAAGCTGATAAAAATGGGCATAATTACAGTCAGATGTCCTTGAATGAATTATGTGTTTATAAACCTTAGCTGTTTTGGAAAACGCTAAGCAACAAGTGAAACCACCAAAAACTAATTCACGCCTATTTTTCCTTTTTTTGCAGCACGCCGTTTTTCATTTGCGTATAAAATAATTTTCAGTGGCATCAAATTCAAATTAGTATTTTTTATATGTTGCAATTATCACGACTAATTCCACATATAAGCTAGTTGACAGCCAAAAGCGTAACTTGATGCTTATAGCCTGTTCATAAATCATATTTCTCTCGTTGTATACCAGTCCGAGATCGATTTAATGCTATATAACATTGATATTAATTTTAGTAATTATTTTTATACGCCATTAAAACATTGCTATTGTAATTTTAAGCTAGTTTTTTTTTTACATTTGAATTACATTTTTTAATTGCAATTAGTTACAACAAAACTGAGTGAAAATAAAAAGCAAATAGCATAATAAAAATAGTTAGTTAAAAACGAGTTAGTTAGTTAAAAATAGTTAGTCAAATGTCGATTTATTATGGTAAGGTAAGTTTAAGATATTGTGCATATTAATTTAAATTTGACATAAGATGTGAATTGTAGATTCCCCTGCGCTTAAAAATTAAAAATGCTTTAAGTTATAATGGCAACGCATTCATATTTTCCATTGCGCATTCTGGCACATTTAGTAGTCACAAAGATCCTGAGAATTAAAACTGATCCGCCGTTAATTCGTTTGTTTTGAGTTCGAAACTACTGACATGTAATTCGTTCATTAGTGTTTGATGCCCAATTTATTACCTTTTAAACAAATAGATCTTTGTTCCCTTCTCATGCTTCCTCGGCTGCTGTTATATCAACTTTTGCAAGATGTGTGTCCCGGTCTGATGTTTAACTTGGACGTTTTGAATGTGCTCAGTACGAGGATCTGGTCCATTACGGAATGGATGCAGTCGGGATCCCGTCTCCGATGTACGGGGATCCGCACGCGGCCAGGGCGATGCAGGCGTTGCACGTGAGTCACGGCCCGCCGCTTCACCAGTTCCCCGCGCCGCCCGGCGTCCCGTCGCCCGTTAACGACGTACTAAAACGGGATAAAGACGCCATTTACGGGTATGTTGGATTAGTAGCCTGTCAGTTTTTTTATGACGATGAGTTAGGCAGTAGAGTAGAATTTCTAAGCGCAATATTTTCCCATGTAGTCGCTTGTTATAAAGTGATGTTATTTTAGGATGTTCTGGAAATAATGGAAATGTTTATATGTAAACAGTGGGGTTTTAATAAAATAGACTGCATTTTTCACTCATTTACATTACATTACAAAACCAGTCATAAGTGGGTATATTTGCAGCAATGTGTTATAATATTATTTTTCTGTAATGCAAAAAATAATTACAATTAAGACTAAGTATGGTTAGTGCATTTCCTGTGGTAAATATATAAAAACTTAGTTTTTAATTAGTAAAATGCAAAGAATTTCATTTGGACAATTTTAAAAGCGATTTTCTCAATATTTAGATTTTTTTTGCACCCTCAGATTCTAGATTTGCAAATAGTTGTAGCTATCTTGGCCTAATATTATACGTACATCAATTCAAAGAGTATATTTATTCAACTTTCAGAAAATGCATACCTCTCAATTAAATGCATACCTCTCGAAAAAAAAACAAAAGACCCTTATGACTGGTTTTGTGGTGTAGGTATGAACATTGTTTGCCTGTTGTCACAACAACCATACATTTTTGCATAAACCCCAAAATAAAATAAATTACATTTTCACATCAAAATATATTTAGGTTAATTTTATATTTCATTTGTTTTGTAAAAGAAAAAAAGAGAGACCGGGCCTCGAGACTGAAAGCGCTGTGCTTGAAGTCTAACAGAGCTTTATTTTCGCCACAAATAGGCTGTGAACGCCTCTGGATGTGATTTGTTTTGCAGGCATCCTCTCTTTCCTCTGCTTGCACTAGTTTTCGAGAAATGTGAATTGGCGACTTGTACGCCGAGAGAGAGCGGGGTGACCGGCGACGTCTGCTCGTCAGAGTCCTTCGACGAAGATATAACAGTATTTTCAAAACAGGTCAGGCCCTCGTTTACCTCTCTACCAGCGCATGCACTAATATCAGCAACCATCAACGCAGCCCAGTTTAATTTTGTGTGCAAATTGTGCCTCTAATGACCGATGCAATAGAGATTAGCTGTTTTTTAATTTCAGATAAGGGCGGAAAAACCTTTCTTCTCGTCGAATCCAGACTTGGATAATTTGGTGGGTCGCCATGTGGTTTGAGATTTATTATTATCATTTGCATGCTAGTAATTTTACGTGACAAAATTCAATTGCTGTATAAAATAAAACAATCATTTTTGTGCTTCGTTTTAGATGATTCAAGCCATACAAGTGTTACGATTTCATCTCCTCGAATTAGAGAAGGTTTGGCTTTCACTTTCTATTATTATTATTATTATTTTAATTATGAGCGTCGTGCATTATGTTAATATCATACATGGTGATGGATGGCTGTTCTTGTCGTAGGTACATGAGCTGTGTGACAATTTCTGTCACCGCTACATTAGCTGTTTGAAGGGAAAGATGCCCACTGATCTGATGGTGGATGATAAAGAGGGGGGATCCAGATCTGACGGAGAAGAATTTACACGCACTCCAGGTGGGACAGACCAGGCAAGTCTTCAGCTCAAAGCTTTATGCTTTTGTTTGCTTTTGGATACTGTATGGTCATGCTTTGTACAAGCCACTAGAGCGTTTTGATGACTTATTATAGTAAATGTTTGAAATATGAAATAATATAAGATATGATCTATGGGTCATAAATTCTGTTTCTATGGCTTTATTTTTGTCATTTTACATCAAACCAGTTTGAAACATTTTAGTACGTTGCCTGTATTTATTTGCATGCAGCTCTTATATATAAATAAGTATCAAGCATAAATGAGATATAATCTTTTCATCATGCATGAATGTATTTAGAAGTTATAATTTCATTGTAGAATAAATTGCTCAGATACAGTAGCGAAGTAAACGTGAAACACTATCCGGACAGTTTGTTTGTGTGGGGAGGCCTGAAACTCCTGTTTCATGTGATACAATACGGCCACAGACTATCTGTCCCCCTTGTCTATATTAAATAACAGAAGATAACCAATCTTCTGTCATTTTATAATTAATAATTTTTGCTCTTTTGAGGTTCAATGAAACGTAACTCTACACACCGCAGTGTCCATGTTATGCATAATTAAATCTCTCAAAAAGATCATATGATAATTCAGATTATGCGTTGCCCAATTGAATGTAATGACACAGTTACATGATCACGTTTAGGTTCGTTCTCAATCTTAAGTAGCAGGTTACTCAAAACTCCAACGTTTCTTATTATATTTGTTTCCTGGTGGATAAAAATAAAGTAATTTTAGATAACAGCCTTCATTAGACTGCAACTGACTATATATATGCTGTTATTTCAGAACATATATATATATAAGCAGACATAAGTTGAAAAGAGTATATTTAAGGTGCCTTTATGCTTGCTGATTTATTTATTATACTTTATTATATATTAAAAAATGTATTACACAAATACTCTAAATATTTTTTTATAAAAGCTGCATGCAAATAAATATAGACAAAGTACAAAAATATTTAAAACAGGTTTAATGTAAACTGTCCATTTGCTGAAAAAAAAAATGTTTGACCAGAGACCCATAGAAATATCATCTTAGATCATATCTTATTTATGACCCGTAGATCATATCTTATATATATGTAGATTTATATAGATCAAACTTATGAACATATATATATATATATGCAGCAAACTTGGTAAGTGTTAATTATTTCTTGTAAATAATGCAGTTTATTAGCATTGTTAAGTGTGCTGTGTGTGAGTTTAATGTCATGTGATGATAACTCACAGTGCATTTCTCTTAATGATGTGGTTTTGAGAGGCATTATCGTTGCATTTGAAAGATTAGGGATTATGTTTGTCTGGTTGGAAATCTTGAGTTATTATAAGCATGTCACAAGATCGTCTCCTTATTGTGCTGAAATGCTGAGCATCTCTTTATTTACACAAGCATTGTTCCGAGCAGACCAAGCTATGTTACTATTCTGTGCACTGGAACAGAAAGTAAACCACTTACTTTAGTTTGACTCAATTTCAAAAGCGTTTGCTTTCACAAACAAAGCTCATAGCTGAATAAAACATGTAGATATAACTTCATTTAACATTTTTTAAATAAATGAAATACATTGTATAGTTGACTGGGGCAAGTTGTCACGTCATGTCTTGCGGTTGAATGTTCGAAACCCTCTTAAATTAGGGTTATTTTTGTTAAATATCCAAAAATATCCAGGCTGAAATATCATACTAATGTCATCGTGTTCTGTAATTTCATTTGGGTGACAGGGACAAATTTTCATAATTAAACGAATCATATATAATTTTGTGTATGTATAATGTTGGGATTTTTAGTTTTCACATTTTTATTATTGTGTATTATAGATGTGACTATGGACCACAAAACCATAAGAGTCCGTTTTTTGTAAACTGAGATTTATATATTATCTGAAAGATGAATAAATATGCTTTTAATTGATGTATGATTTGTTAGGATAGGACAATATTTTAGTGGAATACAACTATGTGTGCAATTAGAATCTGAGGGTGAAAAAAAAAACATTAAATATTAATAAAATCACCTTTAAAGTGGTCCTTTGTAATACATATTACTAATCAAACATTAAAAAGTTTTGATATAGTCGTGATAGGAAATTTACAAAACATCTTAAAGGAATGTGATCTTTACTTAATTTCCTAAGGATTTTTGGCACGAAAGAAGAAAGACAATTCTGACCCATACAATGTATTGTTAGCTATTGCTACAAGAATACCCAAGCTACTTGTGCTCCAGGGTCACATACTTTACATCACATACATAGGTTTCCAAAATTTGTCTGTATTTTTTATGCATGCAGCTTTTATGAGTGATTACTTTAAATATTTGTGCTTTTAAAAAGGCCAATAAATGCTTTTATTTTACACACACACACACACACACACATATATATATATATGTGTGTGTGTGTGTGTAATAAAAACAACTTTTAACAAATAATGTGTCAAAAGGAGTCAAAATTGTGACAACTAGCCCCAGTCTCCTCTAATATGAATCTGTCTTGCTCTTATCGCTGGTGTGTGTCCAGTTGCTGACCCCTGTTAAAGACGTTTCTCTATAGGTTTAGTGTCAGTGAAATGCATCACACTGATCAGATTGCATCTTTGCAACATAATAAAAATATTTCGCCGTCACTGACAAGCAGCCTTCGCAGTTGCTGTATATGTGCAGTGTGAAGTAATACACACACTGGCCAGATGCACAGGTGTTTCACCTCATAGCTGTTCTAATATGAAGTATTTTAGCACAGTTGGAACGCTCAATTGATCCGCTCGGTTAAAGCCGACAAGACGGGTTTCCAGAATATCCTGTGCGTGTATGAGTGCGATTGTTTGTCTTATAATTTCTGCGCAGATGTTTGTGCGTGCATGTGCACGTGTGTTTATATACAGCAGTCCGTAGAGCTGTTCAACTGTTTGCTCTTGCAGCATGTGTTCTGTATTACTCCTTACAGCACGCCTCTGGTATGCGGCGCTATACTGTACTTAACCAATCGTATATTACGCCAAACGCAGCCTATTACTCCGTCTACCTGTCTGTCTCTCTGTAGGCATTCTGGAGGGAGGACGACGCCGCATCTGTTCATTCTTCTGAAGCTCCCGCGGCCTGCGGCAGACGGCCCGGCTCACACAATGGAGACAACAGCAGCGAGCACGGTAACACACTCACACGCTACAGATACACACGCGCGAGCGTTTGCGAAGGCCTCGCTCTGTGCCAAGTGAAACAGATCTGCTGCAGGTTTGTCATCTCTAGCATACATTTACACTTTAGCACCGCCACGGGGGTCTCGGACTGCACACACACACACAAACACGCAAGTACACACACCGGTAGACTGCTCCTAAATAACAGCAGCCGCTCGGTGTGTGTGTGTGTTTGTGTGGACGTGTGTTGGACAGGAAATGGTGCATGATGGATATAAAGACTCTTCTCTGGGCTCCTCTGCTCTGAGCACCAACCATGGCCAATAAAAACCAGAGTACATACTTCCCCGAACACCACATCTGTGTGTGTGTGTGTGTGTGTTGTTCGCTGTGCCTCAGCGCAGCAGCTGCGAGTCTGGCTCGGACAGAATATCTCACTACCTGAGAAAGAGAAACAACAGACAGACAAACACACACACGGTTAAAGGATCGCAATGAAGCACAGAGTCTGTCCTAGAGCATTGTTTATACTGTAAACGTTTGCTTGACATCTTGCGTCCTCTTTCTGATGCATAAACATAAAGGGCGGTTTTTCAGTTTCAGTATGCTTTTAAGACATTTAATAATGTTTAAGATATTGCAAACATTTGCTTGACTTGTTTTGCTTTCAAGCTTTTAAATCAAATTTAAAGGAGCCATATTAAACATTTTAATGTCAATTTTATTTCCAAAAACAACTCAAATTTGATTTTTTTTTTATGACTAACCCTATGCATGAATCTAAACAGCTAGTTAAGACCATTAATGGTTAAGACACTTCATACTGTAAACATCTGTCATAAGGACAAATATAAAAGGCCCACGTCATGCTTTTTTATTTTGTATTATTTGGTCAAATTTGTTTCTAAAAAATAGCTATAATTTGATTTTCATGACATTTCCCCCTCTTTCTGATGCTTACAGTAAGTACAAAAGATATGCTTTTAAAAATTATTAATAGTTAATGTTTGTATTACTGTAACACTGTCATTTTTTAGCTTTTAGATTGAATTTGAAGAGTGCATGTCATTAATTTTTTCATGTCAGGTTTACAATAAGGAGTCATTTGTTAAAATGAGTTCATGCAACTAACATGAACAAACAATGCTCAACACACAGTATCTATTAGTCTTTGTTAATGTTACTTAATAAAAATGCATTAATTGTTAGTTCACAGTGCACTGTTCAATCTTAGCTCATGTAAACTAATATAGCTAACCAATGTTAACTAATGGATCTTATTGTAAAGTGTTACCGTTTTATTCAGTTTGTAATAAAAAAGTCAGTTTTATTTTCAATGCCTTCTTTGCATGAGAAATGAGATCTCAAAAACTAATTTTGAACATCACTGAATCTTTCTAAATTAATTTATACAAACAATTTATGCTACCTTTAACCATGTAGAAAGGGCTCTTTAAGGTAACATATGCATGTTAACACTGTGTGTGTGTGTGTTTCTGACATCATAAAGTTGTAACAAGTTGTTCAAAACAAGTAGTTTTTTTTATTATTATTAATAAATGGTCACTTTCAGAAGGGAGTGCATTTATAGCTCTCACGAATGAGTTTGTTACAGTGCAAAAGGAGAATTTGGCTTCTTAAGATATCACCCCTAAATAAAACTAACTGCTGGCAAAACACATCAGAGATGTTGAAACCACATCAAACCGAAGTTTGAATAATTATACTTGTGATGTATTTATAGGGTAGTTTAAAAAGTATGTGATCATATTATTATGATGAGTATTAAGTACTTGTGATGTATCTTAATAGTGAAAAATAAACATCAAACTTAATAAGCTTTTGCGTTTATTAGAAGGTTAAAACCACTTTGAAATGGTGTCTAAAAGGTTTAAAAGCATCACAAAGAAATAAAAACCAATGCAAACACAAAGAATATTATCTCACATCTGTTAGCGCTGTGTAATTGCTTTCTTCTCCCCAGGTGACTTTCTGGATCAGAGCGTTGCGTCTCCCAGCACAGGAGAGGAGGAAGACCCTGATAAAGAGAGGAAGAACAACAAGAAAAGAGGCATTTTTCCCAAAGTGGCAACCAACATCATGAGAGCATGGCTGTTCCAGCACCTCACGGTAAAACACCTCTCTGCTTTCCCAATGATTATGCAAATCAAGCTCTTATGATCTTCATTTACATTGCGTATACCTATGTCTCATAGGGTAAGAACCAAACTAGAATGTGCTGAACTAAAGCCAAAAGTCCTCAAACTGTATGCAATATAAATGTAAATGACAGAAGTATTATTATGAAGTTCATTAGTTATCACGTAACCTAAAGTTTCTTTATTTGTAAACCTAATCTGAAGGTCATCAATAACCACATATAAACCTATAAAACAGCTTACAGATGCACAGAAGAAGATAAGAAGCTCATGCGGCATGTCTGTACCTGCACACGTACATTATTTCAAGCTCAGTGACGCTCCCACATTGCCTAGAGGCTAGTTAGTGCACACACACAGATGCACTAATGACCGGTGTAACGATATATTGGGATGAAACACAGGCAGGGTTTCCTTACTGTTGTCATGTGTAAAGTGTGATAACGGTTTCCATGGTAAAGTGGGCGGGCCCGACTCCCTCAAGCTTTGAATATGTAATCAGCGATATTGCTTACAGCCTTGTTATCCTTCTCTCTCATTTGGAAACTTGTTGAATCTCCTTTCAAACAAATAGGAGCTCACACTGCCTCATAAACACTAGCTCATATGCTTCCCACATAAAGGCTGTGGTAATTAGTGGGTAGTTTGTTGCCTTCTTGACAGCAGATGTGAAGCAGAAGAACACAAGGCTGCCCGAGCAACCAACATTAAGTAAGGAAAGATTGTAGGTTTTTTAGAAGGATTTTTTTTTTGCTTTTATTCTTTTGTATTTTTATCGTTTGGAGTCACGAGAGGATAGGAATGAGCTAAACGTGCTAACCACGGATCACTGCATATTGCATACTGCACTGCATTTTAATCAAAATATACAGTTTAAATGCTTTTAAAAATATATATTTATATTTATAAAACAGATTGAAAATATGTTAAAATACGTATAGTTTTAGCAAATATATGTTTGTATATTGTTAAATATAAAAAATAATATATATATTAAATAATATTAATTAATTTAGCAAATATGTTTTTGTATATTGTTAAATACTTAAAAACAAAAAATTCTAATTAAAAAAATTATAAAATATTAATTTAGCAAATATATTTTTGTATTTTGTTAAATATTTAAAAAATAATAATAATAAAAGAAAAAAAACAAATATATATAT
>JAUCMT010000001.1:22664835-22676548 GCA_032357475.1 Enteromius thamalakanensis
CAGACGCCGAATTGCACCGCCGGTGTGCGTACACCCATAGAAAACAATGTGTTCGAATTTTAAAGACATGGCGCGACGCTGCGCTTCTCGTCCGGTGTGCGACCCCCTTAAGAGTATATATATATTACTCTATCTATCTATCTATCTATCTATCTATCTATCTATAATAAACAATATTTGATCAGTGTTTTAAGTATCTTAAACTTTCCAGAATATTAAGAATTATACATTTTCTCTGCGTTATTGCAGTTTGTTTATTATTGAGCACATTGATTTTTGTTCATGATTATCATTTTTACTTTTTATGATCATAAAATTACTTAATTTAACTTCTGCATGGACCATCTGTCGATATGAATAGGTATAAATCATTTTGTATCTCAGCAACTGTATAAAATTTAGTTAAGCTTGCTTTAAATTCAGTCTTTTAAATCTTATTTCAAATTCAGTGGGAAATATATATTGATATATGTAGTTATGTGTTAATGCTTTTCAATTATCTATTGAATATAATATTCAATTCTCTTTATATGTTGTATTTGTATGATTATGTTTGTATTTTTACTCTTTACATTATCTTGTTGGATTCAACGGGTTTATTATTTGTAATAAAAAAATGATAAATCTGGCGTAATTGTGCTTCCCAAAAATCTTAGCATTATTATAAATGCTATATTAATGCATAAAGGTGTTTGGTTATGCATCAGTTACACATTAACGTTAAATTGTACAGGTATAGGTATAAATTCTATAAGAAAATGTAAATATATTTATATATTGCATATTTAGTTTCTGTACTTCTCTAACGTCTGCTGATGTGTATGTTGCAGACAGAGCACTGTGGAAGATCTGATGCGGCTGGCGAAGCAGTTTGACTTCAACATGAGGCAAGATGAAGCTCAAGAACAGAGCTCAGATAGAAAGGGTTCGAAACAATCTGAGGAACAAAAGCCGCCACATGATGACAGATTCACAACAGCCCATAGCGAACCGGCTCTAAAACCCAACGAGAAGCCTGTTGATGAAAGAGGACTTCATCAGGAGATGGATGACGATCTTGATTTCCTTTTTGATGGGCCGACTCAGCGGCTCAGCGGGCGTCTTAGTCAGGCGTCAGACTGTCGTACTCAGGAAGTTCCTGAAAGAAAGCTTGGTGTTGTGAAATCCAGCGTTTCACAGAAAGGTTCTGCGTTCGTTGCGTCAGAAAACCATGGCAGCAAACAAGTCAACAAGGCTAACGATTTTGAGGATGACTGGAACAGTGACGGTTTGCTCGATGACTCGTTGCTTCTGGAGATGACCCAAAACCCAGATCTGTTTGCTGCACCGCAGTACAGTTCAACACAAAAACAAACTCGTGAGAAACAAAATGCTTTCAGTGCAGTGAGAAACAAGCAAGAAGTTGAATCTGATGTTAAATGCGGCACATTTCAAGGACAACAGACAAAAAGTGAGCATCGTTTTCAGCAGGACTCTCGAATACAGCTAGAGCCCTTTGGAGGGTTGCCAAGAATTGGAATTCACTTGAAAAATAATATGGTTTTTTCCACAAGTAAGGCTTTGCCAGTTCCTCCAAGTTGCTTTAAAGGTCAACAGAATCAGACGCAAAAACAACAGCTTCAGGTTATTCAGAATTCATCTGCTTCATCAACGCATCATTTCCAGCCAAACACCAAAGAGATGCTGCCATCCACCAGCCTCAGTACTATTAAACCACCTTGTTCAAATCCTCCCAGCATGCACCAAAATCCAAACTCTGGAGGCATTAAACCAAAAGCCAAAGCTGGCTTTAGCGATGCTTTAGATGAAGACCTGGACTCTTTTTTTGCGTCTGATGACATCTGGGATGACGGAGCGGAGGACGATGATCTGTTTTGTGAGGCGTGTGATCATTTCGAGGAGTTATCTGGCAACGCTGAAACCCCAGCTGCAAACAACCAACAAAACACAGCGGAAGCACTACAAAACAAAACGGCCAGTCAACAGGCGGTGTTTGCTCATCCTCTTCCACCCAAAAAGCCTAATGTTTCCGTGTGCCGTGCAAACACATCAGTGTCTCTTTTCAGAGAGAAAGCTCATGCGGTGAACTCTGGGCCTGCAGGACTCGGCTCTAATGTGTCATGTGATGCTACGAGACCATCTGGCCCCTCAAGTAATGGACCGTATAAATTCAAACAGGTGAGGAGCTCGTCTGTGGTGGGACGGGGGACCTGTGCTGTTCCCCTCACACAGCAGGGTCACGAGAGGGGCGTGCTGGCCGTCCTCCAATCAGATGTGAGAACAGCAGACATTAATCAGTTCAAAAAGCCGCACAGTGACCCGTTCAGGTCATCTCCAGTCATTTCCAAAGGTACAGTTAATGTCACATGTTCTTTGCTTCATTAATGTGGTGTGCAAGTGTTGTGTAAGGCTATTTTGATAATATTAGTTAATATTATTATAATAATTAAAACACCCAAAATAATCAAGAATATTTCCATTGTTTTTCAGCGTTTTTATTTACATGCAACCATTTACATGTAATCAATAGTATTAGCAGTATTTTAGATAATCAGGTAATTTTACATATGCAAAATAATCATAGTGAATGTATAATGTATAACACACACACATAGTGTGTGGTCAGTAACTATTTTAATGATTTTTAAGACGTCTGTTTTGCTCACCAAGGCAGAAACAGTAATATTGTGGAATATTATTTTAGTTTAAGATATATATTTTAAAATGTAATTTATGCCTGTGATGTAAAGCATCATTGTGTCACATGATCCTTCAGAAATCATTCTAATATGTAAATCAGTGATTTTAGACCGATTTATTGTCTCCTTGCTAAATAAAAATATGAAATAGATTTTCTTTGATTAGTACTGTAGGTACTAGATCTGTTTAAATATCCAAGAAAAAATAAATGTAACCTTTATTCAGTAAAACATCCTAGACCTTGGCATTATATTGTTGTTTTTCTGTAGACGTGTGTAGCTCTGGAGTGGTGAGGTGCAGTGATGCTGAGATCGAAAGGAAGAAGCAGCAGGCTATGGAGAGGCGGAGACTCCGGATGCTGGCCAATCAGAACCTCAGAGCTCCTGTCTGATTCACTGAGAGGTACAGGTGTATATAAAGAGACATTACTATTCCCATTAAAAGCAACAAGTCTTTGCAGTTTTACAGATTATGATGGAGGTGATCTAGTTTTCTGCATCATGCCACAACGCAAGGAACAATTTTTTCTTGTTGTTGTTTTTTTGTATGCGTACAACATTTGACTGACTGCTCAAATAACAATGCTTAGTATTACGCCTGTTTGGGTATCAGCAGATCTTACATCAACACTTTTTCTGATCAAAATCAGGAGTAGCTGCCTTCTTTCGTCTCAGTCACTTTTATGCAAATTTTATATACGTTGTATAATAAATATTTTCCTTCAGGTCTTTTAAAAAATGTAATGTTCATGTTGTTTAATGTAAATCACTGCTGTTCAGTGTTTTTTGTCTTCATGTATAATGATGTAGAAGAAATTTCACAAACTTTGGTTGGTTGATTTTTTTTGTTGCTGTTGTTCTGAGTCTAAACGAAGAAGCCCAGAATATTAAAATGAGTAATGTATAGTATTTATTGAGTTGGACTTGTCATTGCAATTAAGGCAATAATTCATATCTTTTAATAAAAAACAAAACTTTTTTTTCTAACTGAAAAGTTTCAATCTTTAAACAAGTCATATGAAGAGTGATATAACCACTCTGACACTGATCATGCATCTTTCAAGTTCCCACAGGTATGAAATGATAATTAAGGTGTTTTCAGAAAATTAGTCATAGAAGTGATAAAAAGTGGAAAGTTGAAATTAACATATATTTTTCTATTGATCTTTTGTCTGGTTCTGTTTCTTTTAAATATTACTATTTTGTTATCTGTGTCCCTTGACCAAGCTAGTTAGTTTGTTTACCTCCTGTCAGATGTTGATTGGAGGTTTTTATTTAAATGACTGTAACCATGGCTTCTCCCACAGCCTCTTTTGTTTTATTTATTGTCTTTCATGCAAATAATGGAGTCTGTTGGCGTGTGTACGGTGTGAATTGGGCTTTAGGATACTACAATATTTGTCCAAGATACAACTATTTTAAAATCTGGAATCTGAGGGTGAATCTAAATATTGAGAAAATCACATTTAAAAAATACAAATGAATTTTGAAATGCATATTAATAATCTGAAATAAAGTTTGGTTTATTTATGGTAGAAAATGTACAAAGTGTCTTCATGGAACATGATCTTTACTTGATATACTACTGGTTTTTGGCATAAAAGGATGAGTAGAGAGTCCAAACATCACAGTTATCCACAAGACCATCTTGTTCTGATGAAGACACAAACTCATGTACGTCTTGGATGTCCTGAGGGTGAGTTCTCAGGGAAACAGGTGTATTGTGCAAGGCTTCTCATCATTAGCTCTCTGACGCCGCTGTCCTCGGACACCTGCGGCACACATGAGTGCTCCTGAAAGTCGAGTCTTGTTATCAGGCTGCCGGTGTGTAACTGTAGCTAGCGCACAGAGCTATGAAAAGCCCCCGCGGGCCGGGGATGCGGTTTCACCTGAGCAGCCGAGCGTCCAGGCACTTACCTGGACCGTGTGTTGTCTGAACTCTGATGAGGACAGCGTTCTGGTGAGCTTGATGTCATACATGCAGAGATTAGTGTTTGTTTTGATATGGGGCTGACCTGAGCATCACAGATCTGAAGTCAGAGGTCTGTGTCTTTGCTTCATTAAGCACTAGTGAGTACACACATTATGGCTGTCATTAAAGCTGGGGAAAAATCCCAATTACACCAGTTTGGTGGTTTGTGAAATTTTTGAGGTGGGCTGTGTTTGGTCAAGTTTGATCAGTTGTGTTCTGCACCATCATCGAGGGAACTTGAAAATGATTATGTCTAAATCATATAACCTTTAAATTATTTTCATAATTCTATTTAAATATTTACTCTTTTAAGCACATGAAATGAACAGAAATGCATATTAATTAATCGTTAATTAAAGACATTTAATAAACTGAAAAATTGTTTTGGTTTTTTTTGTGTGCAATTTTCACAGGTTCCTAACACACAAATGAGAGGGTCATGGAAATTATTGAGAACCTTTTAGTTTTTTAAAAACTAACAGTTCACATAATTTATTTTTACTTTATATGTAAATAATATATATATATATTTATATATATATATATTAATTATTTAATTTTGTATATATATATATATTATATAAATGTAATAAAAATAAATAAAATATTTATATAATCTATATTTCATAACATTTCATTTTATTTCAATATTTACTGTTTAGTGTGGAAACAAATATGAATAATTATGTCATACATATATTGAAATGTATATTTCAGTGACTAAAATAAATAAAAAGTTGCCTTAATTTTTTTGCTATATGAAATACACGTTCTGTGTGGTTTTTAGTAAATTATTAGTATATTTCGAGTGATGGCTTGGAAAGATTATGAACATTATTGTTATCATGCCTTTATTCATTTAGCTCTGTAACTTTTGCAGAATTAGCTTGAAAGCTATAGTAATGTCTGATTTGTTGGTGAATCAGTGTGAGTTGGTTCATTTTAGAGCATGAAAATCAAGTGGTTTATTAGCGAATCTGCTCAATCAAAAACATCTGTATTGTTTCAATGTGTGGGAACTGATAGGATGACAAAGTCTCTGCCGTTTATCCCTGCATTGCGTTTTTGTTGCCTCACTTCGAGTCCGTCTGGTGTCCCGTCGCCAGCACATGGAGACGGAGAGAGCAGGTTTAAACTGAAGCAACAGTATCCTCACTGTCCTTTTGTCTGCTCGATAAACACGCTTATCAGCAGCCTGTGCGCAGAAATAAAGTCACCTGAGAATACACCTGAACTCCAGCTGAACCCGCTCTCCGCTCTGCTTTACTCCGATTCTCTCACTTTCATCAATTATTCTCCTTCCCAATCAGGACGGACACCGATACAAAATATCCCTCGCTGTCCCAGACACTGGGCCTGAGAAAAGCCAACCTGCGAGGCCAAGACTATTGTCCTACCGGGGCACAGATTCTGGAAGTGGATCAATGTCCTCTGGTGTCTGTGCATGTGTGTGGGAAATAGCAGTGTGTGTGTGTGTGTGTGTGTGTGTGTAATTGATAGATGTTCTAATTTGTCTGTTGTGCTTCACCTGATGCTGACTGATACGGCTGGTCTTGAATCTCTCCCGCAGAAAGATCCTGTGCTGGACTCGGTTTCTGCAAAGGGGGGAAAAAAATGACGTGTTGGAAAATCTCATGTAAATGTAGCCTTTGGTTTAAATGGGATTGAGTGAATAGAGTGTGGGTCATACTTTTAAGTGTTGCTCTAAATGTGTTCTGCACTGAATAAGCATGGCCTTTTATCATTTGTGTGAAATACAAGCTGGTCCTCGAAAGGAAGTTAAAGAAGCGTATTGATTGGTTTTTATCTGCTTAAGGATGTTTTCGCTTGCTGACCCGAGTAGTAAAGTTGGAAGGCTGGGTTTTAACTAGTTTTAACCAATTTTTTAGTGTAATTGCAGCCACCTGACATTCTGTGTGAATGCCCACAAACATTATGACTGTTTAAAAGTGTTGGGAATATTCAAAAGAGAAAGTAGAGAGAATAATTAGTTATTTTGTCAATCATGCAATCAACAAAAAACTCATTTACATACCTGTTGAACTATATTATATAATGCTCGCCTGATTAGGTCCATTGTAGGTTCAATATCTAAACTTCTCTAAAAGTTGTATTGAATTTTGTTTTCTCAACCTAATATATACAGAAGGATTATTTAATAATAATATTATTTAATATTTGTTTATTACCATAGGCTAACCTTCCCCCAACACTGACCTTGCCTCCCAATGTGCATACTGTCAACTCTATATGCCCTAAATAGTATTGAAGTGTACTAATATTACATAGAATTTAGTATGGATAGTATGCACAATCAGGTCGTTCATTAGTAGTGTATTACTGACACCTAGCGGGAAACAGCTAGTATTACAGCTTTATCACTAATACATTTACTCCTGTATTTAATAAAACATAGAAAACGTGCTTCATTTCTCTATTAAATATAAAACTTTATAGACACAAGGGACAAAATGAGGTGAAATGTGAGTAATAAGGTAATACTACATTAATACTTAATACTGTTAACTCATAGAGAAGTTAACTAAGCAGGTAGTAATAGCAAATAAAGGACAAAGCTAGTTCCTTATTAAATACTTGATCATTATTAAATAGAAATATCCTCATTGAGAGCTATTTTTGAACTATAACAAATTAATAAATAATAAGCAATTAATTACTGATTACAACAGTGATGTCTTAAAAGTGAACGATTGTGTCCTTTGTGGAAACTCATTTATACTAAGTTACTATGGAAGGGCACAGGTCTCAGGCACACTTAAAAAAAAGTAAAAAAAAAATAAAGTGGGACCCTTTTTAATTTAGTTAATTACTGAGGGGTTAAAGAGATAGTTCACCCAAAAATGAAAATCTTTTACTCACCTTTGAAGCATGACGTGTTTAAAGAGAAAACCCCTCACTAATTACTCCAGTGTTATTTATTATTTTAAAGTGAAAAACACTCAGTAATTTAGAGAAGTTATTAAAAATGTTACATCTAAAGCATACATTTGTGTAAAGCAGTGGATCCCTCTAGTTAATGTAGTACTACCTATTAGTTACTTGTTAATGACCCATTATTCCAAAGTGTTACCCAGAATTCAAACAGGGTTGAGGTCTTTTTACAGCCAAACAAACGCCACAAAACAGCACCAAATCCATTGCTGAAGCTGTTATTTCTTTTATTTATTAAAAACATGCATGGTATTGATGCCTAATCAAATATGACATATGCATTTAAATGCTGTGACTAATATCATATGCTGTATACATTTATGATGAACATGCTTTTTGATTGCGGTTCAATAGAAAGACAGAAAACAGTTGTACAAGTCTCAAATATTTTATTTCTCATTTTCATGAATGACATTTCAATGGTTCCCACAGCATATGACGCAGCATGCAGAGAAATGAAGAAAGAAACAAAACGTTAAACCTAAAAGCGAAACGTTTTCATTCACTTGTATGTTTCCTTTGTCCAAAAACCCCACGGCTCGATCGAAAGTTATTCAGATGGCTGCCTGACCCCCAGCTAAAGAAATACAAAACAGAACCCAAGCAAGGAAGGAGCATCAACAAACACACATTCTGTACAAAACAATTCAACCAAACCATGAACGGAAAAGGAGAAAAATGAAACAACTCCCTCTTTTTTTAAGAGAAAGAGAGAGAAAAGAAATCGCTGGGAGTGACGGACACCAATCCAGAATAACTCACACATTTTTTTAAATTCATAATAATATTATTTATGGATAAATGTAGTGAAGAAACTCGCTTTAAAATAATTTCCATATTTAAACATTTACCAAAAGTTTGGCAACGTCCATATATTTATATGTAACTCATTCAGATTATAATATCTCAAAAGTACGATTCATATGTAAACAAGAGAATCCCCCCCTCCCCGGCCAAAAAAAAAAAATCTGATCTACATGCACAACAAAAAGAAAATAGAGAGAGAAAGAAACCCTCCCGAATCATGCAAGCACATCACAAGACCTCGAGGGTCTAAGACATATTTAAGCGTCGTCACCGTGCAGCAGCTGGCGCGAAAAACGCCGGTTTGCGCGGGAGAATCACATTTAAAGCAAAATAGCGGAGTGGCCGAACGCTTCGAAGTTTATTCGTCCGCGTTGAAAGCGTCTGGCTTGGTCTCTCCTTTTTTGAACAATTCAATTTTGAAATGACAAAGGAAAAGAGAGACTGATCAGTCAGTCAGATCTGGTTTTGCCTACTTCGACGAACCCTCTCGGGTAACATGCTGCGAACCAACTCGATTAAAGCTTAGAAAAAACCCGAACCCACAAAACACACAATCTGTCCTTCAGTCCCTAATATACAAATATGAGCTACTTAGGTCTTTACAATGCTGCCTGCAGTCAAGTTGGAAAAAAATTTACCTTATAATTCGACAAACAAATATTCAAATCAGGTGTTATTGTGGATTCAGTTTGCCACAATATACACTGTGTCCTACAATGTCGAGAGGTAAATCAAAATTAGTCGTTTGCGGTGTTAAAATGGTAATAAATCCAGAATACACACACACACACACACACACAAAAGAAGTCTAGAAATTTTACTGATGGTACTGTTCCATCCTACAGTAACATGTGGTGTGATCTGATCCCTCCCCACACGACCCCTGCGATAAAACACCGGCCTTAAAAGTAAACCATACGTGTATATATGTGCACAACTTCAAATATATTTGCTTTGTTTATCCTAGTCTACTGTATATCAGAAAGCAAGACGGTAGATGAACTCCCTGACAATATTAACACAGCACACTTTACATACACGCACACATTCTCGGTAGAAAATTCAAATCGGTTTGCATTTTGCTTAAGATCTGAAGCAGATATTTGCTTAAAAGGGGTGGAAACAAAAAAAAAAAAACAGTATTGATGATAATAAACTTGATGACTTTTTTTTAATCTCCCCATAACATGAAGAACATCACACAGCGGTTTCAGTATTCAGCTATTGTTAAATCCCACGTATATGTTTGGATTGGCACTTCATGCTTGAAGCGTGTTGCACTGAAATCAAGTGTCAAGTCATGTATATATATATATATCGCTCACATACACATATTCCCTGTAGAACTAGATCATCTTTAAAAAAGACAGGACCAAAATAAATACAAAAAACCCCCCCTTCAAAAAGAAAAATAAAGAACATACATACATGCACACACACACATACGCGCACACACACCCTCCTCTCTTCCTTCACCACACTCAGTAATCAACAGAGAAGTCGTCTCTGACTGTCCTTAAATACCCGAGAACGTGGACAGAAGAATCTCATGCTCTATAACACTTAGGATGGCAGGCGTCACAAGGCTCAGGGAGTACAGACGGGGAACAGAGGCATCATTCAGAGAAATACTTCCATTGAAAGAGAGCGACAGACAGAGGGAGAGAGATAGAGAAAGAGAGAGCGTGTTAGCGGAACATCTGGAGCTGATTCTCAGAAATGGAGAAGTGAAAAGAGGGTGTTCAGTGAAGGGCCTGTTCCGTCTTTTCACACGTCCACCACCATCTTTTTGTGAATGTCTAAGCCACCAACCACCTGCGGAAGAGAAGAAAGAGGCAGATTGGAAATAATGTCAGTGCATTTCATAACCAGAGGAAAAAAAACGGTGCGAACTCTTATAGCACACTAAATAAAGCACCAGTACTGAAACATACCAAAAAATCTCTGTAACTACTCAGCTGTCTACCAAAAATAATAATAAAAGAATACTAGGGGCACTTTAATATAAATAGAAAGGGACATTAATTCCTGCATTCTTTTTTCTATAAATGCAGGAATTCCTAAAAATAAATCAGAAATATAAAATATAATTTTGATGAAACAAATAAAACATTGTTTTTTTGGAGGGGAAAAAACTCTGAAACCAGTAATAACCAAATACTTGAATTTTACAATACATCCAGAAATACTTATTCATTCCAGCTAGGCCTAAAATCAGTGCACACAATGTATACAAGCTACAACGGTAAAAGTAAACAATGACAAGAGTCAAATTTTACTGCATCTCAACATTAAAAAACCAGAGCCAAAATGACAGGACTCACAGCGCAGAACTCCTCGAAAGATATCCTCCCGTCCCCGTCCTTGTCTGCGTTGATGATGGTTTTGTCGACGATCTGCTGCAGCTGGGTGTCCTTCAGGTTATTCCCTACCATCATCTTCAGCACCTGGAACAGCTCACCATTGGATATGTAGCCATCCTTATCCATGTCATAAATCCTGAACGCAACTGCAAAAACAAGTAACGAATTAAAAAAAAAAAAAAACATACCAGAGAAAGTAATAAAATGCTTTACCCCGGTGCACTAGTTTTAGTGTTTATTTTGGTCTGGACTAGAGGAAAGCGTTCAAGATTCAAGATGGAAAGTGACTCACAGCGGAGCTTCTGCTCCTTGTCGCCTTTGACACTGAACTGAGAGACGCCTTCAATGAACTCTGCAGGAAAAAGGACAGAAAAGTTATGTTAATTCATCTGAACTCCTCAAGTATAGAGTAGGGCTGTCCCCCCAAAAAAAACCAAATAAATTGTTGAATTTTAAATAATGCAACATTTTTGTATTTGAATGTGTATTTTTAAGCTAGGCTATACATGATGCTGCTTTTTTTGTAATTAAGCTAATTAATTATTGTTTATAAACATTAATTTAACATTATGGACATGTTATTTTATTGTTTTGAAGAAACCTGCATTAGTAATGTTTTGCTCGATGTGCCCTCTTGTAGCAATGATGACTTTTAAATGTGAATACTGATAATATTCAAGTAATCAAATTCAAAATGAGTTTTCCAGCTATTGTGACAGCCCTAGTACAGATCGCCTCTGAAACCAGCATGGAGCTCAGGTAAATCTTGCGCTTTCACAAAAAAAAGCACTGGACTGGAATGCAATACAACAATTTCAACTGACATCAGATTCACACATACTCCGTATGCAGTCCGTGTGCGTTACGTATGCGGTGCAGAAGCAGGAAGCGGTCATTGTGCTTTCACACAGCACACGTTT
>JAUCMT010000001.1:22676592-22717951 GCA_032357475.1 Enteromius thamalakanensis
CCACAAACAATCTGCTGTTACGGATTGCAGCACAGCAAAAATAGACTCTGTGCCGAAACGATCGCTGCACTGCTGCAAACGCACCACATCTGCAGCGCACTGCCGGACAGCAACCGCGTGCAGCGTGAACGCTCTGATCCGTTAACATGGGTGTGGAAAAAAATATGCAACGCAAACGCACTGCATTCTGAGTATGTGCGAAACAGGCGTCAGAAAATGCACACCTAATATTATATTTCCAGTAGGAAATATCAGTTATTCCGAAAGACGAGACAGATTTTAGGCCTTTGATTTGCATGAGGGCAGTTATGAATGGTTAAATGGCATGCTACACATCAACTGGAATAAACAGAAATAAACCTTTAAAGTCCACTTCTCCATTTCCGTCTGTGTCGAATATATCAATGACTCGCTGCACCAGCGGATTCTGCTGCAACTCGGGTAGAGACATAAACTCCTCCACGCTGAGAGAACCCGAGTTATCCAGGTCGAGTTTCTTAAACCGCTTCCCTAGTCTTTTAATCTCATCAGCGTCAACTGAAATAGAGAGAAACAGGAAGAAAACAGTGAGTACAAGTCATTTCAACACAAAACACAAACTATGCATCCCTTTCTTATTCTCTGTGATTTTCCTCAGGTACATCCATACAACCATCTTCAAAGCATCAATCTAATATGCCTTCAACAGTTGCTCAAGTCTTAAAGCACACAATATTCCACATCCAGGGCACGCTCTCTCTCACACACACTTCTATTCATCTTTGGCTGCCATCAGAAAGCTAGAACCCATCCCAGAATAGACCTTACCCAGTTTCTCCTGCCTGGCAGTCATGGTCATCCCGCTGAGGGTTGCCGTTCAACTACAGCTTGCTGTTGTGCTGCGTGGACTGCTAAATGGCCTAATCTCATTCACACAGCCACGTGGTACACACCTCCAGTAATCGGCTGCCAGGCTGTTTGCACTGTGCAGTTAATCAAATTAAAATCACAATCTGTGGCGATTCTCAACCTTTGTAGCTCTTCAGTCATTCGATGTCAGAGGCAACAAAGAACTCACCCTGCTCAACTAACAGAGACTTTTTAAAAGAAACGACTATTAAAATGCAGATACATTTTAAGGTCAAGTGTACCATTTAAAGGAATCGCGCACACAATAATGAAAATTCTGTCATTAATTATTTATGAATGCAAATTATGATGTTTCTGATGGAATCTGAGAGCTTTCTGACACTCCCATTAACAGCAATGGAATATACAAACATATCAAGGATATTGGTAAAATAATCCATGTCACATCTGGGGTTCAACTGTTATTTTATGAAGGTACAAAAATACTTTTTTTTTTGCGCAAATAAAGTGCATGTGCCATGCTATCTTAAATGCATGGCAGAGACTGAAATGAAAGAGAAGAATTGTTTAATAAAGTCGTTATATTTGTTTTCTTTTCACACCAAAAGTATTCTTGTAGCATCATAAAATTAAAGTTGAACCACTGATGTCACATGAATTATTTTAACAATGCCTTACTATGTTTCTGAGTCTAAAAACTCAAGATTTCATCAAAAAAATATCTGAATTTGTGTTCAGAAGATGAACAAAGTTCTTACAGGTTTAGAATGAAAATCTGTTTTAAATAAATTTTAATTTCTATAGTTTTTAAATTTTTTATTAATTTCTATAACATGGATAAAATTAAAGATTAATTTGAATCTCTCAATTTAATTAAGACATAATTAAAGCTTTCTCATTTGAATTTTCTAAGTTTTTTTTAGAATATTAAATATGCAAAACATCTGCAATTTAACAATTTAAAGAGTTAAATAATTTAAATAAATGTCCCTGGTACAACCAACTCAGAAATTCAAGAAAAAAATCACATATAGAGGATGAAAGTAAATATCTGGGTCTCAAGGTGTCTTTTTTATATTTAAGTACTATTTAAGTACAATAAGATAATACTGGAGTTAACTTGGTTCCAAAAATAGTTGTTTGCATAAGAAGCAAACAGATGAAAAAGGAGCTCTGTCTTACTGCTGCTGTACATCCAAATATTCTCTCAGATAAAAGAGAGGTAAAGAGACCTATGCTGATTTCCGCTGTGCTATTTTGAGTTTGTGGACACTTCCCAGATTACCGTAAAGCAGATGATGTAACCGCTTGTTCTTCATATCTATTAATATGCCATGGATTAACCCTGATACAGCTAGTGCCAATGTGTGTCATTAAACCAGGTGACTTTATTACACCATCAAACATCTGTCGTTCACAAAGCATGCCAGTGTCAAAGTCCACATACTGACAGTGTAATTTACATTACCTAAAAACGCCTTCAAGGCAACAGGAGAATAAAAACAAGAGCTAAAATTTCCATGCTATTCACCTCGACCCTTTGGGCTTCAGCAGGGGCAGTTGCATCACTGTGCCACAGTATTCAAACAATGTTGAGACGGGAGAGACAGAAGGGAATATTTATAGAAGCCGGGTTGATCACTCGCTGTAATGGCTGATAAGGGCCTCTCAGAAAAGCCCCCTAGCAACAAGGACGGACTACTTCGCAGAGGAAGAGCAGTGGTGTACGTGCTCATTAGCGCATGACGGTTTAGAAAAATGTGTCAACTTGTGCAACATCATTTGTAGCACTGTTTTGTGGTAATAAGCGTTTGACTTTTACAATGTGTCTAAGTACAGTACATTCTGCTCTTCCAAGGTGTTTTTCTCATGCAAATACCCTTTAAGTCATGTGTCCGTTTGGGATCAACTGAATCCAAAACCAGCTTTAACTAATATTCTGTGCAAGTGAAGCTAAACTGACAGACTTTTAAAGACTCATGAATTAGAGAAAGTCCAACAAGGTGGAATAGTCCAGCCTTGTAGGGTAGGTGTAGAGGGCTTTATAGTCCCAATAAAACAACACGTTATTGGATAGAGCCTGCTGTTTTATAATGTACTACAATACTGATGTGCACATAATTGCCACTATTTGCAATAAGTAGTATAAATAGCAGAGCATCTTGTTATTTCCTCTCACTATAAATAGAATCCATTGCTATTTGCACTTAGTGTAAATAATATATATCGCTAAGGAAATATACTCTTAGCATAAATAGCATCAATTGCTTAGTGCAAATAGCCTCTGTCTTAATATTATCCAGATGTAGAATTACAATAATTACATTATAAATGTAATACTTGTTACACTGCACCATTAATAAAAAATCCTCTGCTTTTAAATCCTCCAAATTTGATTTATTTATATCTGAGCCAAAATGATTTTTGTTGTAATCAACCACGCTGTCTAACTGGAGAGGCCTTATGATGTCCTTGTGGTTACTAAGCACCCATCTGACCAACAGGTGGCTCAGTTTCACAGCAGCACACTTGTTATCGCTCTGTTACAGTCCTGCAAATTTAACTACTGCTGCTCCTTATTCTGCAGCAAGACCTCTTGGGAATGATGCAATTAATCTTTCACCTTGACCTATAACCTCCCACTGCTTCCATCCTTACTGGGTTAAAAGAGGATGAACCAATCACTGGATTTATCTGGCATGCTGACATCGTTCGTCCTCTTATTCACAGAACAATACATCTAGCTGTTTCTTTGCTGTGCACTGCGAGTAATACTCATCTTAATCCAGTGGTCTTTCCTCGGTGGTCTTGGAAATCTGTGGCAGTGAAGTTGCCATGGCAACATTATTAAGGGAACCCTGTGCTTGTACCCAGAGAACTCTGGGTAATGTAGTTCTACACAGCTTATGTGGCCCAATGTGCAAGATTATAACATTCACACACTGAAAAAACATCTGCTCTGACTAAACTGCTTGAAAATTTTTAATTCAATTAAACAAGACATTTTGAAGTAGAAAGACTGAAAGTGTTTTTTTATAAAATGTACTATATTTTGTTTAATTTACTGTGTATTAGGTGCAAAAAACGTATTAAATTAAGTATCAATTTATATTCAAAAAGCAATGTCTACTTGTGGAAAGGATCTGTAGTAATAGATACATCAGGGGCCGGTTGCATAAAAGGTTAAGACTAGTCTTAAAAGTTAGTCAGCTAAATTTTTCTTTAAGACTTGTCACAGTTTTTTTTATTCAGTTACATAAAAATGTATATTAGTCTAAATACAAAAAATAAAACACATTAATCTTGGCTAACTGCTAGCTGGTCTTAACATGAAGGCTTTATGCAAAAGTTTGTGCAACTGGACCCAGAACGCATTTCTTAAAGGTACGGTTAACAATTCTGTCATCATGTATTCTCCTTATTCCTAGCCTTTGTTGACTTCACCGTTTCTTACTCATATGACTTTATTCTGTGAAATATATTTCGGACCCTGTTAACATTTATAACTCATCTTTTAGTTTGGAAGAACAAGATGTTGTGTAAATGATGGCAGAATATTAATTTATGGGTGAACTGTGCCTTTTAATAAATGGAAAGTGTTTATTCTAGATTTTTCAGCCAAGCACTATTATACTGAAAAAGGGGTGTCAAAGGTCCAAAACTGTTTTGTCAGTACTTACAATGTCTGAAAAGTCTACTTTTTAAAATCTAAAAATGAAACCTATTAAAAATGGACTATCACCTAGTGTTCTTCTACTCCCTCCCACCAACTCTAAAAATAAACAGGCTCTTCCTGCAGCCCCGAGACTAACCTTTGCCAGCTGGAGGCATTTATAGCCCTCATTTACACAGACCGCCACCCTGTCTAGTCTGGTCGCACTAGCGCTGGCCCTGCTCCAGACCAGGAGAGCCCCACTGATCCAGGGGATGCCCTCTACCTCATTTCTTGATCTCCAGTGGATCCCAGAGCAGCAGGAACAGGTGTTTAAAGGACTGGACTTGACTACACCGCTTACTCTGTTCACTCAGCACAAGCTGCATGCAAGTGACTAAACACAGGCCATCTCGGCTTATTTATACATAAATGTACAAAATTTTACATTTAAGTTGAATGAGTTAAATTAAAAAAGCTAAAACTGCAATAAAAATGAATAATACAAAAACAATAACCGTCATATGAACTGTACACACTGTACAAACTGTGTCTTTGCCTACATAATCCATAGATCAATAATTACATAATCACTATGTTAAACAAGTGGTGTTTAAGACGCATCTTAAGACCCAGTGCTCAAAAACAATCTAGCACAGAATTTGGCTTAAACTTTCCCTATTTACACAACTAAAACGTATGCAAAAGTGAAATGTACATAATTAACATGAACATCAATAAAATAAAATAAACTTATTTCATTTAATAATTTTACTTTAGTCCAAGTACTAAAATTACTGCAAATAAAAGTATATAGATTCAAATAAATTCAAATATTATATCAAATAATATGAAAACTAAAAATAATTAATAATATTAATAAATACAATAATACTATAATAATAATAATACTATACTATAATGATACTATACGAGTTTATTATATATTATAGCATAGTATAGTATAGTATATATATTATATAATATATAGTATATTATTTTTTCTTGTTCATTTTTCTTGTTCATGTTCAAATTGCTCTTTTTTTACATTTTCAACTAATATTGTAATTATGATTAATCGCACCTAACATTACAATTTGTAATCATACATATATTTTTACATTGAATGTTCAAATTGATATAGAAACAACAAAGGTGTGTTTTAAAAATGTACTTGTTTAAAGGCATCTCTTTATTAAGTGCCATTACCTTCGATAATGACATACTGGTGCGTCTGTTAAATGGATTTTTTTTTTCAATATCTGGAGATAAAACATAGCCAGCAAACCTTGGCACCAACGCATACAACATTAAATAAGCCCAAACTGTTAAAGAACATTATAAAAGTACTATAACTTTTAATTGAAGTGAACAATCTTAAATTGATTATAATAAATGTCACATTTAGCTGTGGCTTTTATATTGTGTTGTTTGCAGTGTATACAGTATTACAGTGAAGGTTTGCTCTCTGTCAGTATAAGCTCTCTCTGTTTAAATGAGAGCTGTCTTTTATCACCTCAAGATTTAATTTGCACATTCATGTCACAATAAATAAGTAATCTTTACAATGCAATGTCAGTTCTGCAACTAGAGCTGCATTTCTTAATCACTAAAGTTGATTTAGTTTGACTTATGCTTCAGTACCTCAGGTGAAATTAAGAAAGCAAAAAAACAATTGAGCACCAGCCCAGATACTTACAGTGTGAGCACATCTCCAAGGGATAACTCGCCTCATTTCCCTGTAGAGAGAGAACAAGAGTCTGAATCAGCATGACGATGCACATAAAACTTTACTGATCAAACCTACAAGTTCTGTGAAGCCTGACAGACACAGCAACAATATCCAAAGAGGGTTATTTTCACTTCTAACGCATAATCAATGACTCCGCCTCATCAAAGCATACGAACCAAGCATAAGATCTATGATAAGCTACGATTTACTTGAATCTAAAAGGCGATTTAGTAAATCTTTGCATGTTCTCTCTTCATGACATGCAGCTGTCACCAGAGTCACAAGGCGAAAGGGTCATCCGTCACAACTACGGCTCTTAATGTGTCTTAGTTAATTAGCTAATCATATTTGAGGAGCGAGTTTGCAGTGCTGTGGAAGAGGCCATCCGTCTCAGAGAACAGATGCCTGAAGAACCTGGATTTCAAAAGTGAAACCACACATAGTCAGTTATCATATCAGTAATCATACTAAAAGGGAAATGGCAACATCCTTAATTGATGACTTGACTGACTTAACTCACCAAAATCTAAAGCGAAGTGTGGTTACTGGTTGATTTATGTTGATATATACACTATTGACTCAAAGTTTGAGGTTGTCAAGATGTCTTAATGTTTTTGAAAGTCTCTTCTGCTCACCAAGGCTACATTTATTTGATCAAAAATACAGTAAAACAGGAATGTTGTGAAACATTAGGTTTTAGTAAAGACTTTCTTTATATTATGTCTATATACATTTGCTTTATATAAATTATTGCTGTAATGCGAAGCAAATTTTTCAGCATCATTACTCCAGTTTTAAGTGATCCTTCAGAATCATTATATATATATAACTTGATGATCAAGACACATTTCTTATTATCATTATCAATGTTGAAAACATTTAAAATAATTTCACATTACTATCACAATATAAATGAAAAAATTATTTCTAGCACAATCGAAACTGCAATATCTCTAGAGACCAATAATAGAGTCATACCACCCAGGCATTTCTTTGTTATACATTAGGGTGGATATACACACTGCAATAAGCTAGGAAAGAAATCAGGCCACCCCATCACCATCCAGTTTCAGCACACTGGGACACGCAGAAATAGCAGGAGACAGAGAGAGAAGAGAATATGCCACGATAGAGAGAAGAAAAGTAGAGAAAGAGAAGACAATGAGAAACACAGTATTGAGGCCACATTCTCTATTAGTGATGCCATTCGGCCCTCAATCTCATGCTAAAAGATTCACATCATTATAATGCATACATAGACGGTTGGATCAGTAATTTTTGTTCATGAAATATTATAGACCCAGAATAGAATATAATATTCTTATTCAGTAAAGATGCTTTAAATTGGTCACAGGTGAACGTAGACATAACTCTAACTTTCTAATAATCAAAGAATCCTAAAAATGTGTCATGGCTTGCACAAAAATATTAGGCAGCATAACTGTTTACAACTGTATGCATGTTAGAATGATTGTGTGACACTGGAGTAATGTTACATTGCTTTGACTGTATGTTTTGGTCAAATAAATACAGCCTTGGCAAACGTAAAATACTTTGTGATTAACATCTTATTAATGGAAAAGAAAATAACACAGCATAGGTTTTCATTTTTAAACGAACTGGATAAGACAAGCAGAGGGCTAGACTTCAGAAGGGGAAAAAAGCCGATAGGTGTGACCTCCCAGACAAAAAATCAAGTTGTTTCAAGTCAACAGGAGGACTGATGCCTTCATCGAGCTGTGTGCTCTATACCTGTCATGACTTGCAGGGAGAAGCCAAAGCTGCCAAAACCTAATGTAGAGATAAACTGGGACATCACTGTACCTAGATGTTTCTAGAGCAACTTCCACAGTTTCATAGCTTACAACGTGGAGTGCCTTTTCATGACTATAAAATAAAAGGAGACATTTTCTACTCCTCAGAGAGAGCACACTGATAAACCACGTAGTAGAGATAGTAAAGGAGGTGTATTTCCATGCTGTGTGTACATAAGTGTGCGTGGAAGTAGATTAAACTCGTGTGAGACCGGTGTCCTCTGACTTCTCTAATTTACTGTATTAAACATAGCCATTTCAGTATGTCCCTCCCTCTAAACGCTCAGTGCACTACAAACAGACAGTGTTTTGCCTCAGCTAGTAGGTTAGCTAAGGTTGAGTGCCCTGTGCTATTTTGACTTTAGAGAGACAGCAAATTAACTTAAAGTGGATTGAGGGTTTAGGATTACTTCATCTGGTTATATGGTCTCAGGCAAGGAGAGACGCCTCAAAGCTAAGCAAGAGGTGGAGGAATCACAAATGCAGCAATGTTCGATTGGTCTAGTTTTTACTCTTTATGACATCGCAACACTCCCAAGCATGTCTAATTAGGAAGCTCCTTCATTAGAAACAGCTATTAGAAAGATATCAGGACCATCAGAGGCAAGGGAAAGGTCAAGTGAAAAGTCTCAGGATATCTTGCATCTATAAACATTTGGTTATCAGATGTTCACTAACTGAGCATGACAAAAGTCAGCATGAAATGAAAATCTATTTACTAAATTCTATAGATTTTACTGTGAAAAATTAATCTGGACATAGATTTTATTTGGTATTAAGAGTTATTAAGCTCATAATTTTTCATCAAAATGCATATTCTGGACAGCGGGTTTAAATTTTATTTACATTTTCATTTTAAAAACATATAATGTACATTCCTAACACCATATTTATATTTATTACCTTTGCATCAAATTACAGAAAACTAGTCAATGCCGCTTCGTTTCATAAGCCCTATTTGGATCGGACTAGTTTTGTCTTTTGGTCAATGTGAACTACCGTACGTTAAGTTTGTACACCAATAACAGATGTAGATGTGTTTACTACCCTGTAAAGAAATAAAAAAATTAAATCAAGAAGAGCCAAATCACATTAATTGGCTGGCTGGCTGGCTGGCTAACGTTACTGTAATGTCAGTATCAGGTAAGAGTATTTTCATTTCATAACATGTATATTATATGATAAATTAAAACGTATTTAAATATTTAAACACAGGAATTGTCCATGCATCCTGGACATGTGGTTTTGTGCAACGCCCGCATGTAAAACACAGACACTCCTACCTCCGTCATAAACACGGAGATGTTAGGCCCGTCCGAATGCATACATGAAATGACAGACGTTGTCTGAAAAAAATTCTAACTCAAACGCTGTTTGGAAAACTAGTCCCGTCTGAACAGGGCTTAATACAACAGCTGAGGGAGTGACTACGATTTTTACATATTCACTCTTCTTTTTTTGTCTTGTGGAAAGTCAAAGAAACACCATATTTTTAAGCAGTTTTAATGTACAGAGCATGTATGAAAAACCCCCTCTGATTTTGACTGAGCCTTTTGTCTGAGATTGTCCGAGTATAGATATTAAAATGAAATATAGACATGGCGTTTGGTAGACTAGGCTAAATCTAGGTCTGTGAAGCATGTAATGCTATGCTATGCATCCCAAGTATGCATACTTTTCTATCCTTTGAATTGAGTGCATTGAGTGTCTTCTTATCCAGTCATTTGCATTAATACACTGATATGCAGGCCGAGATTCTCTCATTGGCTGAGCTGACTAAACAAAAGCACGCTCATTCCAACTAGTGTCAGTTCCAAAATTTATATTGTGTTTCTTTTGTTTGCTATCATTAATTATACATATATTCTGCATTGTATCAGCCACCCTGCTTATGGTAGCAATTCAGTGTGAATTGAGGTTAAACTGAATGCCTATAACAGACAGACAACAGGCTCACACTTTTTTGACCAATGATCCTCCGTTATTTGACCAGGAATTTCTAAAAGAAATGAAGACCCAAAAAGTGGCCTGCAGTCCTGTTCTAATAAGATCACGGACAGCAGTTAAAAACCGCAAATAAAATCAAATTAAACAAACAATCATTAGTTATGATAGGAAAACAAATATATAATCTCTATTTGCTTGTTTATTTTATATGGCATGCATCCATCTTAAACTCTATTGTACAAATTCATTGGTTAAGTATAATATTAGTTTAACTAATATTACACTAATATGACTTTAAAGATCTAAATGATATTTGCAGGCTTTCATAACTGTGGATTGCTCATTTTTTCAACTGTATGATTTCAGATACGGACTGAACTGAATCAACATAATAAATGTCACTGAACTGTTGCAACATATACCTGACTAAACATAACAATTAATATAGTTCACCAATATTTTTAGATTTAAATACTATTTGCTTTGGCAGCGACATCTAATAAACCCAATCTCATCATGTTGTGAAAATCTAAAAGCTGGCAAATTACCATCACACCATAACCAAATATAATTAATTTACCTAATTAATGACAGTTGTAATCTGAAATGCTTGGGATGGTGGTAATGACAGAAGTGTTTGGCACTGTGATTCAAATTAATATCAAATGATGCGTGCACATGTTTTTATGCTTTTATGAAAATATGCAAAGCATTTTCACACTTCTAATTAATTTACCATACTGGGGAATTTTAAACGTCCGGGTAGACTCACAAAACCGACTGAAGCATTCTAGCAAATGTAAAACTTTACTCTGACTCATGAGAAAACATACATTTAAAATGACCCCAGGGGATAGAAAAGGTCCCCAAATTTAGCAAACCCCATCTTATAATTAATGGCCAAGCAAAGTCAGGTTTTTCTGGAGAATCGAACAGTGGATTCAAGTTGTCAACCAGGCAAACCAGCTCTCAATCAGCTTGACAGCCGTATCGATTGAGCAGCAGCTACTAACGTTAGCAGCCACACAATGTTTCTCTTTCCCCGCCGCGCCATTACATTTGATCCCTGCTCGCTCAGAAACAGCATTTACACCGAATCTATACGAGTTTTCCGTCTGTGTTTCTCCCTTCACGGCGTAAAGAGAATAGCAGCCCTGAACGTGGGCCACACTGACAGCCATGGCTCTGTTTTATCAACAACGGCTTTGATCACGACAACGCGAGCGCATTTCCAGCTCGTAACGGCTCCAGAAAGGCGCGTTAAACGGCCGATTGATCCGAAGCGCAATTGTATCGGTGATATCTGCTATCTCTGGTACATTTGCAGCGGTTTCGCGAGGGCTGTAAGGGATCCTTACCATTCTGTCGCCGGGCTGGTCTTCGCGTTGTGCAGAGTCGCGCGGAACTAGAGTCGCTGACGGTTATTTTTTTTCTGCGCGAGGAAGTCGCAGGGATTTTCTTCTCCTCGGGTTTTCAGTCGACGGATGACGGATTCACTGCAGTGGCTTCGGTAGCGTTAGGTCCGCAGCGGAGGGGGAAGAGGCAGTGGGTTGAGTTGGTGGTGGAGAGAGAAAGAGAGGGAAGGAGGGAGGGAACGAGGGAGACTCGGCGGAGCGGAGGGGGGAGGTGCGTTAGAACAGCACATCCGGGTATTTCTGCCTTATTTTCTCTCTCGAGCATTTGCATCATTACCGCTGATCAAATGATTTTGCATCTCAGGTATGAAAGAGAAACCTAGTATTTGACTTTAATGAAGAGGGCTGCTTGTCATTCAGATAAAAGATATTTCAGTTTGCAAATATAGGCCTAATTTGTTATGGCCTTCAGTATTGGCACATGCTGCTGCGTTATCTGATTATGATAATAAAGTTACAAAACAGTTCTTGTGATTCGTAGGAAATATGATTAATTATGGTAGAAATTATGGTTAAGCACATATATATTGTTTTTTAAGCCATTTTTATATTTTAAAAAAGTTCCCCCATTGCTTTAATAATTGTATTGATTTGTCGTGAGGCCGCTTTTGCATCAATTTTGTGATCATTTCTAAATAAATTGTTATTTCAACTATTTTTTACTTTAATTGCAATAAATATGATTGGAATTATGGCTAAATACTACACATATATACATAAAGGGCTTTTATTGTATGCTCTACTTTAAAAAAAGTTTTCGTAACTATTCCAAAATAAAATTTAAATTATAAAATAGTTTTTTATACATAAGCAGTGTTTTACGTTTTGCATGATTTTGTTTATTTTCTTGATTCATATATGTCCTAAAATGCTTTTATCGTAAAGCCTGTTTTTTGAAATACTTACTGTGACCATTTCTAAATCAAATTTGTTTAAAAAAGTTTTATTTGTAATAAATGTGAATAGGATTATGGCGTAATAGTCCACATAAATGTATTTTTTTGTTTACATGTGCAGCTTAATATCTAATATTTTTTACTTAATAATAATTAATTTCTGATTGTATTGTTTGTTCTTGCTGTGGCACATTTAATCTATTTTAGAGTGTTGATTTTTTGTATAATTTTAACACTATTTCTAAATATGCAGGTATTTGCATCTTAAAGTGTCCTAGTTTTATGTCTATAAACATACTTTTAAAAGATACCAAATCATGTTTAGTTAGCAGTAGCTGTCTGTTCACATTCAATGTGATGTTATAAATAATCTGGTCATCTCTAATGTATATTAATAAGCTTACTAAATTATATAAAAAGTCTAAGCTAAAAACAACCACCACATAAATATTTTCAATTTATTGCATATTTTGTACTTTCTTTCTTTTTTTCTGTCTTTTATTGGCTGGTATTTTCTTAAACCATAATGATTTTTTTTTTTCTAAACAGAACAGAACTTCAAGCAACGAGATATTCTTACAAAAAGGTCAAAAGTTTGGCTCCAAGTCACAGAAAAATCAAGAATGATATTCAGCAACACACATAGGCACCCCACGAGCAAACAAATAATCAGAATATGAGTAAAAATAGGCGTAGAATTAAGCAACTGCATTTCTGATTCACATCTAACTCTCGCCAGCGAACTAATGCTTCTGTGAAAAATAGGCAACATATACAACAGTTTAAGCAGTGAAAAACAGTAACACAAAATAGGAAGTAATTAAACATCCATTCACACCATACAGAAACACACACGCCTGTCACAAATAAATCATTGTTTTACGCTGGTCCCAAAAGACCACAAAATTAACTGACTGGTCTTTTCTTATATAATATTACATTATACACACTAATATAGAGTATCATGTATAGCCTGTGTATGTTCATACAGCACCTTTAGAGCAAGCATTGGAGCACTGCCCGTCTCTAAAACAGCAAACCGCTGGGGTAAATATAGGCCTGCAGTGTAGTTTTCTCATCTGAGTCTTGATGAAAGATGGTCTCGGTGTGTTTGTAACCATAATAGAGCTGACATGTGCTTTGCAAAGGACCAAGAGATGACATTCAGTGTCATTCACCCAAAATATCACCATCTTTTTCATAGTTTCACCAGCTCCGGCCAGATACAGAGAAAGACACATAAATGGGGAGAAATTCTGTTCGGACTGAGACTTTCGGATCATGCATGAGCAGTGGTACAACGAATAGATGCAGTGCTTGAACAGATACCCTGATGGATCACTTAATAGTCACATCTGATTGCACTTGAGCACTTTGCAGTCATCGATCTCGCACACAGCGACCCCATGATGGTTACAGGACATACTGTGCAGGTTTGCTGCTGCTCCGCTCATCTTTTACTGGAAGACCTCTTTGTTTATCCACATGAGGCTGCGGGTCTCGTTGGGCTTGGCCTCGTACTCGATGCAGTTGAAGCTGTTGCCGAACTGGCAGTGCTCTCTCTTGTAGTAGTTGTAGTATTTCACTTGCCATACGGTTTCAAACATGCCGGCATCTTTGAACTGACAACAAAAGACGGAAGGTTAGGAACATTTTACAGTTCAGTTTTTTTTGTATACTCAATCAGTTGACTGATCTGTCTTTAGTTACAAAAGGGTGGTGCTTGCATAACCATGCAAAAAACAGTGCTTTGACACAGTAAAGAAACGTGATATGTTAAATGTTAACTATATATTTAAACGTGGGTATATATGTAGTTTACATTTACTGTTTACATTTAATTTGCAGTTTATACAATAATTTGCAAATATTTTAGGTTGCACTAGATCATCTGCACTGCACAAAGATTTGTTGTAGTTGAAGTTGCATTACAAAGAAAATATAATTTCGCTCACACAGTTCAATTCATGTTTAGTTGAATCTTTAGTGGAACTACTAGCAATATCTGAGTGCACATTTTTAAACATGTTGCATGCTTTGAAGTGTAGTTTTAATATATATTGTAAATAACAAAATAATATTGCCCAAATATATATGGGCTATTCTACAGAAGTGGTCCAAAGTCAGAGTTGGAAACATCTTAACAAAAAAAAAAAATATATTTTTTTTTTAATTGTGTGTATGCAAATTGTGTAATATTCAAGATTCAGATTTCTATTGTGCAGTTAAATGTTGTATTTTTAGAAAGTTTTGGAATATTTGTCCCCTCCCCCAAACTTGCCCCTACTGAAACACAGTAAATAACGAAAAAAACAAAACCTATATATATATATATATATATATATATATGTATGTATGTATATATTGACCTATAACATATTGCTTACATCTACATTGTATAATTAGAAAACAAAATATCTACTAAAAATTTCCACAGCTTATGTTCAGTTGCGGCCTTAAATTGTAAAGTTTAATGGTTAACTAAATTTGATGTGTTAAAGTAAAGTAATGGGGGTGGGGGGAGACATATTTTGACATGATTTCCAGAGCCCTGTTGCCATGGTGTTAGCCTATATGAGGTTGCTATATGCTTTATTGGTCCAGGTCAAATAGCCCATCCCCCAATCTATTTCACATTCTGACCAACAGATATGACTTAAAAACTAGAAATTGTTTGCCTGTTTTATCATATATCAGGAACAAATCATGTGTAACACATGCACGATCTCCTAGTAGTTTGAGGCATCATTTAGGTCTAAAACAGTAACAGTGAAATCTAATGCTTAGTGTCAAATGCCTAATCCTCAGTATGAACATCTATCCAGCAAAGCATCTATAAGCTCCATATGACTTTATATTTAATTCTATGCTATTCTAATGTATTAGAATTCTGTTTTACCTCTATGGAGACCTGCACAGGTTGTCTGTCCCCGCTCTTGGTGTGCGGCACTCCCTCAGTGTCGTAGTTGCCATTGTAGACGATCTGCTCGTCATCTTTGGACTGCTGCTCCAAAGGAAAGCTCTTTCCTCCGATTCCCATTGTGCTGAAATCCCATAGAAACAAGCGTCAGGCGATCTGCTTGTTCAGCTTATTTGACACACATCTGAAATTCCTTCTGTCAATTAAACATTAAAGGCTCGTGCTTTTGTAACACATCCCCATGGCTTAGTTTTACAGCGTTTCCAAATAAGGCAAGCTAATGCGCAAAAAGCATCGTCTTATGAGCATGCATAAATGCCTAAAGCATCGTCTTATGAGCATGCATACATGCAGCAGTCTATTTAGCAATATCTGTACGATATATTTAATTTTTTACATCAGCGCAGGTGCACCTTTCTACCTCAGTATTGCGAAAAACGTCGAGTGCCAAGAGCTATTTATATGCAATCACCTATATATTATCAGAAGCATATAAACAGGATCAGCTTAATCGCGTGTTTGACTTACGCGGCCTCCGCGCTGCCCGGCTTCACGATCACCTCGATTTTGTATTTGGATCCCGTTAGCAATTTGATTGTCCTGCTCTGGCCGAACCTCGTCCCGTCCACTTTGTAAAACACGGGTCCGTCATTGGGTTGTATTTTCAGGGAAATCGCGATGTTTATTATCGCTGGAACGTCGGCCATGGTCGCGAGATAACAGAGGTCGATGTTTTTCCAGAGCTGCCCGTCATTAACGGGATGGCGGATGGTCCCAGGAAGCTGTTGAGAGATGCTGTGACGTATACACAAGCCATCACACCCATTTTAGCCATGCAGCACACATCAGTACACATGCATATGGCTAAACTGGGCTCATAATACAGCAAGGGCCATTAGGTTTGCGCTGGGTCAACAAACTCACGCTAAAATAGGCACGGCTACCCTCGATTGTTTGTTTATGTATTTCAGTCATGTGCTTTGTATTTTAGGATTTCAAAATATTGCAAATAGTTCATTACGCATTAGATTTAGATCCTAGTGGCACTGTGTTAGCGTCCGTATCCTTTATCCTCGAGATTAAAACGGTCTCTGTCCAAAGTGCTGAAACTGAAGAATCATGTGGTGCTTCTCCAAGTGGCCACTGGGCCATTTTTATAGTGATAAAACTACATTTAAAATTAACTAAACACACCATTAAGTGATGAGTGAGGTTGAAATGTTAACAAAACATTCATATAATTAACTAAATTAATTGTAAACCTATTTTTGTCTTCGCAAGAAGCTTTGTAACAAATAATAGCAGTTATATAAAAACATTAGTTCTGATTAAAACAGGATGTGTGAGAATATTTAATGGACCAATAAAAGTGTCATTTTTACTGATACAATGAATATATGTTTGAATAATCAGATACACATTTGCAAGTTATCTTCTCATTTCACATTTATAAATTTTATGAAAATGTTCTCACTATTAGGTCATCCATGATCTAAATTAGTTTGTTTAATTTGTAAATGTAACATTACATCACTTGTTCGCTAATGTCTACTGTTTTCTGTAGTAAATGGGTGCCGTCAGAATGAGAGTCCAAACAGCTGATAAAAAACATCACAGTAATTGTGATTTAATCCATACCACCACAGTCCAACAATTAGTCTTTAATTTAGAACTTAGAATGAGATTTAGCATACTTTATTTATTTATTTTTGTCTGATAGGACTAAAAAGTTATTACTTGTTGTTGTTTTTTGCCTTTTGCTACATTGGAAGTGTCCAACTCCACCTTCAACTACATCTTGGTTAAAATATCTGTCATTCCTTTCTAGAAAAACTGAAGCTCACTATTTAGGGCTCAACTGTCAAATTGACTCTTTGACCTGAGTAAGTTCAGTTATGTACAACGTGTGTGCAGATATACTTCTGCCTGTGTATTTACTTTTTTCCTTTCTCTTCACATTTCATAATTATTATATTTATCTCACATAGTACCATTTTAGATAATGCCATTTTATCTGTCAATTCTCCTAAGAGGTTTATATAATGTGTTAGTTTCAGTTTGGATTGCGACAGCAGCCATGTGCAAGAATGTCCACCACAGACCAGCTAACAGGTAGAGAAGAGACAGAGTAATGAAGCCAATCAGTAGATGAGGGGATGGTTAGTAGGCCATGATGTTCAGAAGCCAAAAAGGCAAATTTGACCAGGATGCTAAGGTCACACCTCTACTCTTTTCGAAAGGCATCCTAGGATTTTTAATGACAACAGAGAGTCAGGACCTCAGTTTAACATCTCATCTGAAAGACGGTGCTCTTTGTCAGTATAGGGGTCCCCGTAACTATATTGGGTGTTAAGACCTACACAGACCGCAGCACTCCTTGCTGGCCTTTCTAACACCTCTTCTAGCAGCAACCTAGTTTTCCCAGGAGGTCTCCCATCCAGGTACTGACCAGACATAGCCCTGCTTAGCTTCATTGGGCAATCAGTCTTGGGCTGCAGGGTGAAATGGCTGCACGTCACCTACAGTTACCATTCGGAGATAAAGAGGAGGGTAAGATAGGGAAAAAATGCAGTCAGTGTTATTATAATACAACCTTTGGAACAAACTTTTTAAAATGAAATAGGCTTTCAATTTCACAGCATGCCATTTCACAGTGCTAGTTCGTACACAGTGAATATGAATATGCATGCATGAAAAAGGCGTTTTACATGCTTTTAAATGTAACAATATTTCTATTATACAGATAGTAACAGAAATAGAAAGAGAGGCCAGCACTGAAGAAGGAAATAAAGCACTGGGTAACATAATATTAATTAATATATTAGTTTTTTGTTAAAATAATAGTTGCATGATTTAAGGCAAAACGCTTTTTGGCAGTGACTCTAAAAAAAAATTAAATAAATGAACAAAAATCAATACTTGAATCAAAATGTGCAGAGTTTTACAAAAGAAACCTAAATCTATAAAATCATTTCATCAAATGAAACCTATAAAACCTCACTCTCCATTACAGTCTCAGTTGAATTAAAGTAATGCAATTAAAAAAGCCACATTATCATGTATTCTGACCTCCACGGTCTTTGTGCTTTTCTTGCAGTACCGATAATGAAATTATTTGCCCAGCAAGTGTTTAAGTCATAGTGCTTCCATTGTAGACGCAGCTATATTTCAGTCCATTGGCAGGATCCCAAAAGTCTCTCTCTGCTTTATCTATCCAGTTCCGCCTCCAGTATCTCTCCCCAGGTCTCCACGTCCAGTGGACACATGCTGTTGGGCGGGATATCGTCAGCAGAGCGGATATTACTGTATCGGCCCTTCAGCCACCTCCGCTTTACGCAGCCTTTCCTGTAGTTATGCACAAGAGTGACCTGAAACAAAAAAGGAAAGGTAAATGAGAAACAACCAACACATAAGAACAAAACAAAGCAGAATTTTAACACTAACCTTCCATGAACACCCAGCAAGCCTGTTTCCATCCACCTCCCTCCTACAAATAGCCAGCACCGTAAGACAGTGGCTCCTCCACAGCTGATCGCTGCCCTCGATTATATCATTCCAGTGTCTGCAGGTGAGTGACGCCCGGCACAAACTCCTGACGTCCAGCTCACTGAAGATTCTAACACTCATCTCTGTAGGAAGGGCCTCTGTAAAGTTCTGCTGAAGTGGATCCTGGTCACCAGAAATCAGGCTGGATCCTCTATCTCGGCTTTGGCTCCTTTTACAGACATTCTGCATCTCTCAGTGTCCTAGAACAGTTTCGGTTTTATTTTCAATCAATTTTATAATCAACACCAGTTTTTGGTATAACAGAACATAAGTGACCCTGGTGCACAAAACCAGTCATAAGTAGCAATAGCCAACAATACACTGTACCGGCCAAAATGATAGATTTTATGCCAAAATCAGTAGGATATTAAGTAAAGATGAAGATATTTTGTACATTTCCTACCTTAATTTTTGATTAGTAATATGCATTGCTAGACACTTCCTTTAGACAGCTTTAAGTAAGTCTCTCTCTCTCTATATATATATTTATATCGTTGTATCCCAGACAGATATGCTCATATATTCGAATACACCATACATCAATGGAAGGCGTATTTATTCAGAATTGAGATGACTTTTTGATTACCATTATGACTAGTTTTGTGGCACATGGTCACATATGACAAATAATGCGTTATTTAAGCAACACAAGAGTTGTAACTTTAGCGTGCTTGTAACTAAACGATCGCAGTAACGTTATCTGTTCGTTCGTGGACAAAGCCACCAGATAAACCATTTTAACAAATACGAAACGGTCACATCTATACACTTGTGTTCTGTACGACGAGTGATTAATATTTATATAAACTAAATATGTTATTTGTAAAGATTCATACCGACGGTGGCGTCTCTCTGACAGCTGGGGATTTAAACGTCAGCGTTTGTTTACGCCGGAAACGTCACTAGGCAAACCGCGCCCCTTTCCTCCTGCGCATGCGCGTCTCTCCAGCGGAAATTTAAAGTTGTTTTGATTCCGCGTCTTCTTAGTGCACACTTTGACTCATTTAAGGTTATAGCTTTCATCATTTAGGCACTATATTTGTGCACGTTTGTGGGCAGACATTTAAATAGGGGGCCCACGTGCGTGTTTGTACAGCGCATGCTCGTCGTGCAGTTCACCGGAAGTCCGAGTATAAACATTATTATTAATTCCTTACTACACATCTCAGTCAACGCAGTCAGTTTCCTCAGGGTTTTTCATGTACACCAAACAGCGAAAAGGTGACTCTAACGAATTGGTCTTCGTCAGCTAATTAAATAGTAAGTGATTTATTTCCTAATGTAATAAGGGGAGAGTTTATGCAGAGAAAGTTTCGAAACAGCAGCGCGTGAAAGCCCATATCTGTTTTAACGTTACAGCTTTTGTACGCACTTGACAGTGGATTAAATAAATGTTCTTGGTGAACTTGAAGTCCAAACAAGTTTGTGTGTCTTGTTATGCACAGATGCCAGGCTTTGAGCTGGAGCAGGTGGACGGTGGCAGTCCTGTAGAGCTGCCCTATGGAGAAACTGTCCTGGGGAGAGGACCATTTCTAGGGGTAAGTGGACTGTAAGTGCTAGTATGCAGTATATTTTCAATGATATGTCTTAAAAAAAAATTAGATGTCATGTTCTCTCCATTGAGTAAATTCACAAGTCATATTAATTGATAATAATTTAACTTGAGCCAGGTCTGCTTTGCACATTTACAGAAATACATTTTCACAGCCAAATAGTCATAGAGGAAATCTTCAGGTAAAAACACTGTCTGTATGTTAAAGCTGCATGTTTTTGCATCATGTGCAGTGTGTTTATATAGATATGTGTTTCGTCATATTGAATGTTTTCTTCATTTTGCTTTTAATGTAGAACACAAAAAACGTGCTACTTTCAGTTTCATGCATCAGCCATTTATCGTTCAGCAATGACTAGCAAAGCCCACTAGATGGGACCCAAGCTCTTACGTGTGAGTGATACTGTGGTGAAATAGCTCATAGAGTAGTCCATGAATTGATAGAAATGTTTTTTGCATTGTACTAACACAGGAGTGTTCAAAGTCTAGGACAGTGGGCCTTCCTTTTGACACATTTTGTCACTCTGATAAACAGATGTACCTATGCCTCTGCTACAAATGTATCTAATCCCATTTTATTAATTATTGTCTTTGCTGCTGACCTTTGATGATCCAGTTCAACCACACTTACAAGAAAAAATGACTCTGCTTTTTTTTTTATTGCTGAAGAGTATTGAACTTTCTCCTGTATTCTACTTTACAGATTTAAATCATTTTTTTTTCAGCCAGAGGTTTATTCGTGAAACTTTGTGGTGTGAAACGGCTTTTACATTCTTATATTAAAAACACACATTCAAGCTCTGTTGATATTTCAAAAGTAGCTTAGTAACGTAATTAGTTACTTTTTTTAAAGGAGCAAAGCAATATTGAAATGCATGACTTGCATGACCCCAACACTGATAACAAGTAGGTTAAAATAATGAAAACAAATGAAATGAAACAAATCGGTGTAAATGGGCTGTGTTTGATGCTGTCTAAAGCTGGTCACACACCGAACAAGAAGTGCAGCAGTTAATCGCCTCCCTCAAGTTGAAGGCTTTGTATCGGGGGTCTCATAAAGCGCAGGTCTCATATTGGCAGGCTTGCATTGATTAGAAAGCATAGAATATTTTTTGAAGCCCCCATGAAATCATGTTTGCTTTAAGGTAACTTATTAGTTATACACACGTAAGTTGACAAAAATAAATGACAATGTCTTGCAAAAAACATGCTGTATGTCAAGAAAGCTGTGCTCTTCGAGTCGTTTCATATCATGGGGTCTTTAAATCAGCCAGATCACAGTGAAGTGACCTCATGGTGTCACCGTAATGTTCTGCTACACAAGATGAATGACACTGAGCTCCAGCGCGCAGTGTTTATGAGAGTGGTGGGTGCCACTGGACATTTATGATTGGAAGTGACATTGAATGCCCTTCATACAGAAATACATGCACTTCTGCTCAAAGATTCTTTAAATGTATTTGCAAGAAGTCTTTTAGTTTTATTGTGAAACTTCAAATAAATATTCTCTATGTGAACATACTTATTTGTATTAATTTTAATAGAATTAATGTCATTTATAAGAATGAATATATTTATTCCTGTAATGCAAAGATGAGTTCGGTGTCACACGACCCTTCAAATCTCATACTGAAATGCTGATGTGCTGCTCAAGAAACATTTCTTAATACTATTAGTCCAGAAAACTAGTTTTTGGTGGAAACTGAGACATGTTTTTCCCAGGATTCTTTTCATGAATATTAAGTTCGAATGAATTGATATTTATAACTGTATAAATGTTTTGTAACATTATAATTTTAGTTGAATACATACTTGCTGAAGAAAAATCTTTTTGCGCTATTATTCACCAGAAACATTTAAGATATATCATCATTTCACTTTGTCTTTGCTCTTCACCAGGTCCATGATAAGAGAGTGTCCAGAAACCACGGCATCCTTGAGAACCTGAAGGGCCAGCTGCGTCTGAAGCCTGTAGGTTTTTATTAGTCATCTGATGTGAGCTGAGAGCCCTGATGGTAGTTTTGTCATTTTCCACTCTTCTGTCGAATAAAAGCACACTCGCCTTTGATGTTAAGGCATCAAAAGTTTTTAAATAGGAGCTCTCTTCACGCATCTTTCCCTCTTGATTACATGTGTCGTTAGTCATGCTGTCATGGCAACAATGATTGCATTTGGGTAATGTTCGCCTCCATTGATCTTTCGTTTCTGAGTACATAACAAGTCCTTGATTTCAGAAAACTCATAAATATTCATATTATTAATACCTAACTTAGATAACGACATTGTTTTTATTATTATTTCTAGCTCGATTTAGTGTTGTTATTATCAACTAAAATTATTAATGTTTTTCTGAACTGAAATATACTTGAAATATTGGAAAAAATTTAACTGTTTAAACAGTTAATTATTTTTATTAAATGTTTAAGCTGTGCTAAGTACTCAAATATAAATAGAAATAAAAGTAACAGTTTATTTTAAAAACCTATTACTCACTAATGCCTAGCCTGCATATTACTAGCATATTTGCCGGTTATTAGTGCCTATAAAGCACATATTATTGCCTTATTCTGCATGACCGTAATTTACCATTGGAGTGACCAGGAAAAAAATATATATATCTAAAATGAACAAATATGACACAATGAATTGACTAAATCTAAAATTAAAATGAAAAACAAAAGAAACATTAAAAGGGAATTTAAAATATAAAAAATACTAATGTATATATATACCATTATGTATATAATTTTTTTTATTTTTTTTATTAGGCCATGGCTTAGCATTAAATGCACATGCCTTAAAAATATCTAGCCATTGTTTCCAGCCTGTTTCTACTAGACCTGTATGTAAAAGATGCATGCAAAATCGATTGTTATTTGCTTGTGACCGAGCAGTATTCATCTCATGTCTATCCTCCAGACACATCTGAACCCATGTTTTATTCAGACGAACATTGTGGCTGCCCCCCAGCCACTGGAGAAGGACCAGTGGCATTGCTTAAAGGAGGGTGACATCTTCTCTCTCATGCCCGGGAAATACATTTACAGAGTGCATGTCAAAGAAGACGATCAAACCCAGAGGTGATTCAGCCTGTCACTCACAGACATTTGTTTATTATTCGGCAACAACATAGCAGAGGCATAACTCTCTGTTTATTAAAGTAAAGTAAAGGGTTAATATATTGGTGTTGAATGCATTTTTTGAAGTCCACATGAAATCAAATTGGCCTTATTTGTTATTATAACACATTCAAAAGATTTGTTTTTATTTCCGAAATGAAGTACTACACTGTTTTCTTGTTGAATACTCTCACATTATGGAAGTAAAATTGTTCAGGTCCTCATGAATATTCTCACCATCATGAATATTCAAATGCATTCATGTATGCAGTGTTATCATTCTTTGTCATCTTAAAATAGCACCCTTTATTAAGGCCAGCCATTTATCTCGTCTGTCTGTATTTCCTCTAGATGTGCTAAAAAGCGTCTGGTTGAATGTATTCATTTTGACCTTTTCCCTTTAAACCGATCTGTGACCGCTGGGTTCAGATCAAAGCACGCTTTTGTTGTCTTTCTGTATAATGAGCACACTGGGCTTGAATGGACACATTCAAAACGGACGCTCCGATAACACCTAGATGATAAACAGATGATAGGCCCTGCTGTGACGAACTGGCTCAGAATGTGCTCATTTGCATGCATTTAAAAGTCATGCTTTTCATCTGTGAAATTAGACTATGAGGTGACCGTCGTCCTCATGGTGCACTCGTGCTGACGAGGGATTGTTAAGTTTGTTTATGAAGAATGGTGAGAGATAAGCCTTGATTGTGCTTTGCATTATTGAAGCTTATCTAATATTTTTCTTTTAGCAAAGTTTGGTGCTTGGCTTAAGATTTTCAGTGCTGGTTGTTGACAGAAACAGTCAGGTGTTTGAGGAGGAGATGGAAGTGGAGAAGTGTTGGAGTGGACCAGCAGCACCCTCTCTAGACTCGGCCACACTTGAAGACAACAGCTGCATGCCCACCACCCAGAGCGCCACACTCACAGACGATAAAGGAACGAGTGATCCTTCACACACTCTTTCCTCTCTAAATGAGGTGTGTTATTTTGCATACTACATACAGTGTAAATGCAGTATATAGTTTTTTTTTTAAATGCATGAGAACCCAGATAAAAGACTTCTTACTAGAGTTTCTAAGTCTTTCTATGCAGTATGAAAAAATACAATTTCCAGGTTTGGATAAGTATGCAAAAAGAAAACGCAGTATGGAAAAATCTTTGTGTTTCCCGACTATTGCCCCTATTCTGATTATTTCTTCAGTAAGTGTGTAGCATTGGAAACTCTATAGCATAGCTTATTATTATGATCATATTTTTAAAGACCTTTAAGGATTCTTTAATGAATAGACAGTTCAAAATAAAAGCATTTATTTATAATATTTTTGATAACCTTATAAATGTCACTTTTGGTCCGTTAAACGCTTCCTTGCCGTATAAAAAAATATTCATTTTTGGTAACACTTTACAGTAAGGTTTATTGGTTAACATAAATTAACTACATTAGTTAACATGAACTGAGATCAAACAAGATTTATTACCCTTAGTAATGCGTTAATAAAATAACAACAGTGTTTGTTAATAGTTAGCTAATGTGAACTAACAATGAACGATTACTAACATTAACAAAGATGAATAAATACTGTAATAAATGTGTTGATCATTGGTTGTTCGTGTTAGTTAGTACATTAAATTATGTAAAGTGTTTCCTCTTTTTAAATAAAAAATCTTTTTGACACCCAAATTTTAAACGGTTGATATTTCCAATATTGAATATTGCTTATTCAGATTAGAGAAAGGGATTTGGTGGTATAAATAGATGGTTCTCACAATAATTAAAGTTCTGTCTTCATCTAGTCACGCCTTGACCTGTATGAGTTTCATTCTTCTGTTGAGCACATAAGATATTGTGAAGAATATGGCTAACCAAACAGCTGCAGGTCCCCACTGACTGCCAGAGTATGGAAACAGAGCACAATGAAATTAAATGACTATTATTCCCTGAAATATCTTAAGCTGAAGAAAAATACTCATACAGGTTTGAAACAACACAAGGGTGAGTAAATAATCACAAAATGCTCAGTTTTGAGTGAACTGTGTTATATGGACACAAGCATGACTGTTTTGTATCCTGATGTTTCTTCCAGTCAGCAGTTCTTTGCTTGCTTTATCCCAGAAGCAGCAGGACTCATGCTGTTACGTCTGCTTTTGTGATTATTTCGGCATTCCTGTCACATCAAGTGCTCTCTGTTTGCTGTCTAGCTCCTAGTACTTCATTAGAAATCATAAAAGCATTTAATACCTCTCTGTTCTATGTTTTTTTTTATATTTATATATTGTATAAAATCCTATATACCCTCCTTTTAATCATACGATCTGTTTTATGCCTGTCTTTGTCTTCAGAAATAATTCTTTATCCCACAGTTCTGTAGGGCTTGAATATTGACTACTGTGGTCTTAACTACAACTCTCTCATGAAACATTGTTTATTTTTATTGATTTCTAAACATTAAGCAGTTTTCCCTATTAAACCTATTTGTATTGGATTTCTTTTTGGTATACAATTTATATAAATTATTTGATTTATATATTGCTAAAAATAATAAATCTTCTAATGTTTCTCTACCCTGTCCTTCTGTATTCATCTTTTATATACCTTTCTTATCCATGATCTTCACTTCTTTGCCCTACTGTTTTATAATGTCCTGTATTTTTGCATCCTGTCCACTAGCCTCCTTGGCTATACTGCTTTATACTATCATTTGCAAATCTAAAATTAGTATTTTTTTTCTAAGGCAAAAACAAAAAGCCAACAGAACGAGTCTGATGTGCCACAGAAGAAGCGGATCTTACCGGCCTGGATGATGACTTCAGCCAAAGGTACTGTCCCCATGGCGATAGAACACTGTCCCCATAGCAACAGATCCAGTTATATGTCACCCATTCAGAAAAGAAGCAAGGCGTCCATCAAGTGTCCGGTCGTCACTTTGACTTTACTCAGCCTGTTGTTGAGGAACAAAGTGAAGAAAATGCAGAGAGCTAGTCCCTTTCCACTTATCAAATCAGTTACAGAGCTGTGACTAGACCGAGCAGGACTGGGTTCAGATTGGGCCCAGATGTCCCCGTCATCCTTAGGGTTACTCTCAGGCATCCTGCAGCTCTCCAGAAATGCAAATGTGTCGCTAATATGCCTGCAATAAAGAACAAACATGCGACACACTACTTAAATGGCTCATTAGCACCAAAACTGTCATATTTAGCACTCTTGGCACTGTACTCAGGGTCATGCTTGAGAAGGTTTTAATAGCAGCTTAGCAGTCATGTGATACAGGATGTCCATTATTTACAGTCAAGTGTTTAAAAGCTGAATATAAACATTTACGTAAGTATTCCTATTTATAGACGGTTCGAAGAATTGATTCAAAATAGAAATCTTGTGTGCCATTGTCTTTTGATCAGCTTAATGCATTCTGAACAGTTCTCTCTGTTAACTAGTTGCTTATTAGCATGGCTATTATTGTCATATTGGCTGTTTATTGGCATTTAAAAAAAAACATTCTGCATGACCATATTTTTGGTCTCCAATCCTTTCCAATACCTAAACTTAACAACTAACTTACTTATTATTAATAAGCAGCAAATTAAGAGTTTATTTAAGAGTGGTAGTTAATGGCGAGAATTGGACCTTAGAGGAAATTTTAACTTTACCGCCCTAAAAAACAAAACCTATCATAGTTTTTTTTATTGGAAGCATGGTGTTGTTTCTCTACAGGACCTTTTCAAAACATCATGTGTCATTTTCTGTTTTGCGTTTTTGAGCACAAGTACGTCTGAGACTGGATGCTTTAATGTGTGGGAGGACTCACTAGCTCTTATCAGCAGAGCCGGAGGGCTCTTTTTGCACCTGCAGCAGTTCTTTTGGACTGAATCAAGAGTTGAGCAATCCCCTTCATGCTCAGTGCACAGCACACACGCACATACTCTTCATCAGACTGTCCCCTCTGCACACACTTACTGTGATGGACAGATGTTTGGAGAGACTGACTCATGAGTCATAAGCTGTACTGTTCTCTCTGTCTGCGAAACATCCATGTCACCTCCCTCCTCTGACCTTCTCAGTTCCACAGGTCTCATGCGGAGCCCCTCTGGGGTGTTTTTCACTCTGTTGTGGTCCTACATTTAGTTCATACAGTGTGTAATCACTGAATCAGGAGATCGCGATTTCTGGAAAAACTACTGGAACTTTTGACCAAAAACACGCAAGTGGTGATATAATCCATCAACAATACAACTTTTTTTCTGGTTATTTTGGAGCAGGTGAGGGCACAGAGGTGAAGAAAACCCCTACGAAACCCAAACGAGTAGCGACACCCAAGAGGGCAGCTGGACCCAAACGCGCTCGAGCCGCACGAGTGTCATCAGAGGAAGAGGAGGTAGAGGAAGAGATGCCCAAAAGGAAAGCAAAGAGACTGAAGAGTGACTCTGAAGATGAGTCTGTGTCTCTGGTAAATGAGCTGAGATATTAAACACAGTGTGGTATTACTGACACCAGAATATTACAGTAGGCTACTGTTTACCATTTTAGTTTAGATTAGTTAATGAAAATTCTATATTAGTATTAAGAATAATATATTATTTAGTAATATTAACTTTAATTCGTGGGTGCACCATAAACTGTTAATATGACAGCAATAGCAAATTATATATATATATATATATATAACAGTAGTAAAGTAGTAGTAAAATTTACAGTAAAACTAATTGGATGGTCCACTTTCGATAATCTACTAACAGAAAGTAACTTGTCAACTACATGTCAACTAGCATTCATTAGAGTACTAGTAGACTGCTTAATATCTTCTAACACTTTATTGTGGTGGATCCAAAGCATACTACATACTGACTATCAGACGTTTTACAAGTACATGTCAACTTATTCTACTAACCCTAAACCTATCCTAATAGTCTACTCTAGAGAGCTAGTAGACATGTAGTTGAGAATTAATTGACATGTAGTTGGCATATAGTTACTTATAGTTAGTAGAATGTCTTTATGGACTATCAAAATAATGTGTAACCAAAATACTGATTTTGATGATGTTAATAACAATTATTAGAAATATAAATGGTACTTGCGTAATAATAAAACTAAGTATAATTATTATTATTATAAACCATGATTCATAATAGTAATAATATTATGTTTTAAAATGGATTAATACCATATTTTTGATTTGTCAATTTATTAATATTTTTGTAATTATTATTTATTATTAATATACAATTTTTCTGTTGACCTGTATAATTTATTTGCTGTTGCTGTCACTTTATAAAATTGGCAACGTAAAAAAAAAATCTAAATTTATTATAAATAAACATTACTGTAAAAATCTTACACATTTGTGTTTATATTTAAATCAATTGTTTAGGTGTGTCAATCTGGTGCCATTTTGGATGTATTACTATTAAAATTGTATTAATGTAATATATTTATTAATATAAATTGTCTAATTGTGAAATGTGTTTTATTGTTGGTTCAAACTTTTAAACGTTTGAACTTTTAATAGTACATTTTATTCGTAAAACCTGTTAGATATGTTTACATGAATTGTCACACAGAATTAATACCTGCATTTTGTTGCCCTGAAATACAAGCAGAGCAGAGTATTTACTGTTTGCATGGATGTCCTGACAGGATGATGCAACCGCTCCCAAGAGCAGTAGAGTCGGATCAGTCCCGGACGGCACAGGTTTGATGGATCGTGATGATGGGGAGAGAAAAACTGGTGGCAGGGGAGCTGATGTCAGACCGGGAGCCCAAGCTGAAGAATCGAAAACACAAGCGGAAGATCCCAGTGATTCTCAGGTCAGCCAGGGACGCTCTCAGAGGTCAAAGGTCACGGAGGCAGAGAGTAAAACGAAGGGGAAAACACAGCGACGGACACAGTGTCCTTACGGCAGCTCCTGCTACAGGTACTGCACCGCAAGGACTGCTTTCTAAACAGCTCTGGCATTTCTGTTGCCATCAACATAACTCCAAATACTGCTAATTAGTTTAATCTAGTTTAATTAATCTCAAGATAAAATGCTTTGAGAAGCCAAAATGTACAAAGCAGTTCAAAGGAAATGGTTTGCGAGTCATATGTCCTCCCTAACGCCTAATTCTTTAAATAGAGTAAAGCGTGACATGCTCTTATAATCAGTTTGCATTTGTGTGCGGTTCGGTTGTTGTTGAAACTCAAATTATTCAGCTTTTTTGTTCTTTCCCTCCAAACTGTTTAGGCACAGCCATAAAGACACAATATACTTCAATTTTCAATTAGATTAGCTGTCAGTGTAATTAAGCTGCCTGAATGCTCGGGATTGAGTTAATTTGGCTCATTGTGTTCCAGCGTGCATCACGTTTCAGTCGCCAATTGTGTTTTTCCTCTCTCCAGGAAAAATCCGGTCCACTTTCAGGAGTGCAGTCACCCTGGAGACAGTGACTTTGAAGAAGAGGAGGAAGAGGAGGCTGAGGATGACAGGCCTGAGTGTCCGTATGGCACCCACTGCTACAGGTGACTAACAACACAACACCTCAGTTAAAAATCCCAGCACAATTTTTTCACAAATGTTTTGTTTAAATATGCACCAAAATAATAGTTAGTTACAGCCACTAGTGATAAAATACTGTCTCTAGTGAACCAAGTATCTGTATTTTGTCGGTTAAGTCATGAGCATGAAAGTTTAGTGTCTAAGAGCATTATATAGCTCATCATTTTCCAAGTGTATTCATGAATAAAATAAGTTTGCATTAGGAAACGTATTTAAAGGAAATGGATAACTTTGCCATAGTATCCTTTTAAATGTCAAAGTGGCCGGTCATTGCATGTTTTGCTTGCACTTTATTTGTACCGTTTCATTTCGTTCGTTTATTTATTAGAATTAGAAAGGTAACAGTATTCTATTCGTAAGTGAGATTATTGATTTCAATCATTTAAAAACCAAAAAAATTGTGCTGATATTCAGTATTTGTATGTACCCTGATAAAGGAGTAGTTTACTTGAAAATGAAAATATCTATACCTCCAAGCCATTTGAGGTCTATACGACAAAATAAGGGCCACTATCCACCAGCATTACCAAGCTGAGAAGAGCCAGGTTATTCTTTTAAAACTCGTGACTGTGTTCGTCTGAAAGAAGAAAGTTATATACAACTAGGATGGCTTGGGGGTGAGGACATTGTGGGGTCATTTTCATTTTTTGGGTGAACCTTTTAACATAAGACTGTCCGGTTGTACACATCTGTGTAAGAAACAGTCTCAGGAAGACCAAAGTAACATTGGTTAAAAGATCCAGCTATACTTTGCCCAGTTAATTAATCACAGTAGATTAAGGCAATCGTTTGTATAACTAGTTTTCAGATATGTTATGTTTAAATATGCAAGCGAGGGATTTCCTAATTAAAGATGCAATTAGCATAAATCTATCTGAACATTGGATTAAGCCAGGCTTAATTGTTATTATTTTACTTTGATAACAAATAGGATGCGTTAACACTGCGAGCCTCAGCATCTGTATAAGATGTGAACAAATCACTGTTCTGAACTGACCTGCATGTACAAAAGCACAATGTAAACGGGGGTTGCCAGGTTTTAATAACAAAATCCTAGTCCAAATCCAGCCTGGGAGTAAATCTAACATCAGTGCTCTCACTTCAACCCACATAGTTCAAAAAACATCCGGCAGCATCTGTGAAGAAGTAGTCCAAGTTGTCACTATGATACCGATTCTACATCCAGTAGAATACAGTGGATAAGTTTGTAAAACTTTGTAAAAACTATTTAAAATCTTTGAAGTGAGTCCTATGAGCACAGAATTGTGACGAAGGCTCATCTAGAGTAACATAAAAGTCTGATTGATCCGGTTTAGTACCACATATGAAATGAAGTGACTTGAAGTGAAGTGAACATATGGAAGTGGCACAAATCAGACTGAAAAACAGATGTGAGGAAACAAATCAGATTTGAGACACTTTTTAAAAACAACAGAAACAACATCAACAAAAACTAAACCATAACTAATAAAAAAAATACTGTCAGCAACCAGTAAAAAAACAAATGTTTTTAGAATTACATACAAATAGCTCCCTTCATTGAGAAAAGTGCTTTAAAAGATAAGTATTGCAATTTCAATCTAAGGACATATATAGATAAAGTGTAATAAACACTTAATAAAAATGTGTATTTGGGATGTTTCCACTTTAATGAAGCCACAAATTGACCAGTGCTTGAAAAACAGTGTCCTACATTAAACGAGATGAAGTGTAATTCTAGCATTTGTTTAAAGTTTCTTCTTTGTGCTTGCCTCGATGTTTTAGGAAGAATCTGCTCCACAAGAAAGACTACAAACACACTAAATCACCACGTGAGTATTTCAACAGTTAAATATCTGGAGTGAGATGAAGGTTTTTTCAGATCCTGAGCTCTAACATTATTAAAAGTAGTGCTTACCTTAGATAGCACACATTGAGAGTAAGAGGTTTTAATCTGTCCTCCTCAGTCTTAATAATGATAGAGAGAAATGGGCTTTAGTGAGTCACTTCCCAGACCTTAATATCTGATGCCAAAATAGTTTTTTTTGGGCAGTGTGTCATTTTATGAATGTGTTTAATAAATCACCGCATTATTGTGTTTTAAAATAGTTTTCATCCAAGATGGAAAGCAAGAATATTAGTAGTTCTTTCCAGAATGCAGTTCCTAATTCCTAAAAAATGCCATCAGTCTTTACAGCCTGTCTCCTCTGCTTTCTTCTGTCCTGTTTAATTTGGATGGATAGATCTGTCAAGGAGTGTGAAATTCGAGCGCATGCGAGAGGTGTGAGCTGTGGTCATCATCTGGAGCGCTGTCAGAAGTGTACAGGGGTTTTTCAGCAGGAATAAATGTGTGGTGGAAACCACCAAAGCAACGTGAGCCACTTAAATTAGGCGCATAAATTTCTACTTCGAAGGCTGAACATCTCAGATGACCGGGCACTTAGCTGAATGGAGTGCTTTAAATCTAAAATATTGCTTTTTTTAAAAGTAGAACACAAAAAGGTCAATTACTAAAAACAGTTCAGATGTATGTTTCCAAGACCTGAATGTTCTGGGTTTACTTCAATTCAGTGAAATATTATTGCAGTTTAAAATAAGAGTTTTCTTTTGTAATATATTTTAAAATGGGATTTATTCCTGTGAATCAAAGCTGATTTTTCAGCATCAGTACTGCAGTTTTCAGTGTCACATGATCCTTTAGAAATTATTCTATTACGCTGATTTATAACATTTTTTTCACACATATTTTTAAGGACCTGTGATTTTTTTTTTTCTTTTTTTTTTTCTCAGGATTCTTTGACTTTTCAAATTTTAACAAATTAAAACCGAAATGTTACATTATACGTTGCTCAGTCAATTTTTCTCTTTTTTGTTGAAATTAATACTTTAATCAAGAATAGTACAGACTTATATTGTTAGAACATATTTCTATTTTAAATAAATACTGTTCTTTGCTTTTTATTTATCATAGAAAACTGTAAAAAAAAAATATATATATATATATAATAATGCTTCAAGGAGGTCAGACAGTATATCTATAATCTTACACAAGCTCTCTATTTCAGGTAAATGCTGTTTTTTAAAACGTTTTCTTCTTCAAAGTATCCTGGAAAAAAGCTAATTCCACAAAAGTATTAAGCAGCACAACGTTTGTCGGCATTGTTAAGCTTAAAATAAAATAACAATAAAAGCATATTAGAATGATTTCTGAAGGATCATGTGACACTGAAGACTGGAGTAATGATGCTGGAAATTCAGGAATATATTGTTTTATAATATATTTACATAGGAAACAGTTATTTTAAATTCTAACAATATTTCACAATATTGCTATTTTTTTGGAAACGGTAAAAAAATATGATATTTAACTTGCAGCCTGGATGCGAATTAAGCCTTGAACAGCCTTCTTTCAAAAAAACTTAAAAACAATGTTAAACAATTAATCGCTATTGTGTAAAGTCAATCATCTTGCCCATAATTTCCCACGAAATGGATTTTAGCCTCAGGAAAGTTCCTGTTATGTAAGTGCATCAGCCTGAAGTAAGTCATGATGACAGCTTTCTAGCATCTTCTCTAAATATCAGCGTGTCTTAATCCTCATCTGAAAGGGTTTTGTGGATTTTTGTATCTGTGATTTAGTTTAAACGACTCAGTATGTCGCATCTGCAGTTACTTAGATTTAACAATCACGTCTCCATTCGAAGATATATCGCTATGAATGCGACCAACAGCTATCTAAGATGTAACTTCTTCAACGTTCTGAGATGAAGAATAAGCGCTGTTTATTGTTCCAGCTCATGCATGTTTAAACACCGCAAATCCGTGCGTCCCAATGAAGCCAAAGTCTGAATCATTTTCCACGAGACCGACTGAGCTTAGTGTTTGGTGAGTAACCTGAGGCTCCTCTGGGACATAGTCACATTTAACACAATAAAACTCTTCTTAAGCTAATTAAAAACACGCTGCGCCAACCCTGAGGAGGAACAGGCTGCAGCTTTCAGCGACATCAGTCACATATTAGGAGAGACTTCCACCGTGATGTTTGATTGTTAGCAGTCACCGGTGATTGAACTGTTAAGTGCGCCTCACTAAAACACAACAACATTATCATCCCCAGAAGGATCAATCTTGTAACCATGCGGCTTCGCAAGATGTTTCTTCTTAAGCGATGTTTAAGCGGTCTTGGGTGATCACTAGGGGTCTGTGTGAAATTCATATCACATCTTCATTTCCCCAGCTAAGACTGCTGCTGACGATGATGAAGGTGAAGACGAAGATCGCTACGAGATCTGCTTTATTAATGACGAGAGCGAGGAGGAAGAGGTGGATGAAGACTCGGAGTATGTGCCTGAATCAGACGACAGCGGGAAAGAGGATATTAAACGGCTGCAGAAAGAGGCCAAAACCTTCCTCAGGAGGAAGAAGTGACTTTTTCTGTGAAAATAGCTTTCACGCACTAATCTCACAACGACTATGAAACATCTCACACTGTCCAAGAGGCATTTTATTAAGTGTTAGATTACTTTCATGACCTTTTACCTTCATATTTTAAGGAATAGCTTATCACATATGCTAGTAACACAGAAACATATTACATGTGCACACGCACACATATTTATATACTTGTGATTAAAAGTTTGACAACACTAATATATATATATATATGTGTGTGTGTGTGATGTACACATGAACTGTGTTTTTTAGGTTTATCATTTAGGATTTTTTAAAATCATGTTTTTAGGTAATTTATGTTTTTTTGGGGGGCATGGCATTAAAATCATCTAATTTCAATTTAAATTGACGACATGATTTTAATTTGTTGTGGGGTATGAGCTATTCCTTCAACTCTCAGTGAATCTTTCTAGGAAGTCTGGTTTTGTTTGTTTGTTGTTTGAGCCAACTACTTTTAAGTTTTCCTCTTTTCCCATCTGTATGAATGTTTTTGTAAAGGCTGCTGCTTTATAAATCTCTTTTTGTATTGATTTGTGAGAGTTGAGTTCATCATAGTTGTGTAGGCTTTTATTTTGTACTGACTGGCTGTTTATTTTTACCACCTGTTCCTGCTCAGACCAAGATTTACAGTCATAGGAAAAATAAAGACTATTACAAACCAGCATTAACATTTAGTTTAGGTGCACAGTTTCTTAAATCGCTTTTTCATTGCTACGATGACTATAGTATAACGGTAATTTATACTGTGACATTTTTAGAGCAAGAGAAAAGGTAAAAGCGTGACATGCTGCTTTATGAGTTTGGCTTCCTCTCTGAAATGAAACCCTAAGTGAGTGACTTGGAACGTTACTTGGGGAGTAATAACTCTGTGAATCATACAAATAGCACTGTTTAGGCGAGATATTGAATAAACATTATGAGTGTGCCTTGCAGCATTAAAATTCAGAGAAAGGAAGGATTGCTAGAAGGCTCTGTTTCTGAACCGCCTCCAAAGACTTACTGTGTTCCATTTCTAATTCTAATCCAAAACCTTGTGGCCTGCAACGTTTGAGGATATTTTGATCGGAGATATGCTGTACAAATGCGACTGACTTAATGGAGATAAAAACTAAACTGGAAGTTTGTGTTGGAGCTTCCCAAGCCATTGTGATGAAAGAGTCCATTCACAAACCCAAACCAACATCTGAGCATTCAAAAGACTTGATCTGAGAAGATTAAGAACGCTTTAGTACATCTTACAAAATTATAGCCACTGTGTCTTTCGTCCTGTTGAATGCTTTGGACTATTGTTTGCTGTATACAGATAATTTTTGGAGCTTCGTTTCTGTTTTCTAAGATAAAGCACCAGTGGCCAATCATGGAGCTTGAGTTAGAGGCGCTTGTGTTCATGTACGTGTGCTATGAGCTTGCGAGTGATTTGCAGCGCTCTACGGTGATTTACTTCATGTCTGTATGGCACATGTGTAATTATGACGAGCATCCAAGTTTGAAGTCAAAACCTGGAGTGCATCGCAAAACCTAGTGTTTGGACGGATGAAGATGTCTGGTCTTCAAAAACAGCGAGAACAGAATGTAACGGGTTGGTTCTGAAAGTTCCTTTTTTCGAAACATTCAAGTGCCTATTATGGGTTATGAAAGGTTCATATTTTGGTTTTGGCAGTCCCCAACATCAGAGGCATGCGTTCAAAAAACACTTTAATATTCTATTATGCTTTTTTTTCATATTTTTATAACGACTCCCAAACTGTTTATTCAACGATTCAGTTTCCCAAACCCCTCCGGTGATTGCTCGATTTTATTTAAGAGCTTTTAACTCTCTAAAAGCGACACCTAGTGGCAAAGAATGAATTAGCATTTTCATTCAGACCAATGTGAAAATCAACCTTCGGAGGCAGCATTCCTGTCCCTGAAGGGACCTTAATGCTGATCGAATTATGAATGCAGCATAAATGTATCCTTTACTGCATCTGATATCCCACAATCCTGTGCGTTCCATTCCATGACGGTTGAGCTAAAAAAGAAAGATGGCGTCTGAATTGTGTTTGGTGGCCAGTTTGTGTGTAAACGTATATTTCTGTCTGACTTTTTGCACTTTTTATGTTATTTCTAGCGAGAAATCAGTATTACAGTAGTTAAATATTCGTTTCAGATTACACTGCCTCAGAAGTCTGTCTGAAAACAGTTTCATTTGGTGACTTCCTGCAAAAATGCTGCCTTCAAAGTCTCACGCTTTTAGAGGGGGTAATATGACTTCAACATGATTCGTTTTAAAAATGACATGTTTCAATGTTTCGACTCTTTTTTTTTTTAGAGACAACTTTATACACAGCGTACTTTCAGATTTAAAACTTTGCAGGATGTTGATTCACTAAGAGCTGTGTTACACACTGCATCAAGCTCATTTTTAAAAATGCATAAAAAGCCATTAACCTTGACCTTAATGCTCTTCATTGCTTCGTCAGCTGCTGTGCTCAACATCAGGCCATTAGTCCATCATAACAAAACGTAAAGGAGCTCAGTCTGGGTTGAACTGAGACTCTTTCTCAGGCGATGATCCAGCTGCCCCCCATATGCTGTCTCCATGGCAATGTTTCTCATTCCCTTTATTCGTTGGATGAGAGAGAGTTGTTTCTCTCAGCTGTCTGTCTGTGGTTATTAAACACCCTGGGAGGGAGGATGTGTCTTGACCATTGCTTTTAGTTGTGCTTGCTCGCGAATTGAACCAGGCATTTAATCTTTCTGGAAACATCTCCTCCATTCCAGCACTGCTGCAAATGTAAATTTCTCCCAGAAGGTAGGTAGCGAAATTATGCCCGACGTTTAGAATCATTTACTTTGGCAGCACAGCATGTGTCCTTTAAAACTCTATTACAGCCACTTGGAAATCAAGCCATCATTTGAGATGAGTCATGTGAGCATTAGAAATCACTTACTTGGAAAAATACACTTTATTTAGGACGCTCCCTCAGAAGACAGCAAGGGAGCTGACTAGGATTTAGAACAGAGCCTCATTTATGCAAAACAAGCAGAGCATTTGTCAGAATTTTTTGCAAATGTTTTGCAAAAAAATTACATAAAAACCATTGGGTTGCATAAATTAGGGAATAAATAATGCTACGTGCAAATAACAAATATGTGACCCTGGACCACAAAACCAGGCATTTGGAAACAGATTTGTACAACAAGTTGCAAGCTTTTCATTCACTGGTGTATGGTTTGTTAGGACAGGACAATATTTGATTGACAGCCAACTATTTGAAATTCTGAAACATGAGGGTGCAAAAAAATCTTAATATTGAGAAAATCATGTTTGAAGTTGTCCAAATATAGTCCTTAGCAATACATACTACTAATCAAAATTAAAGTTTTGATATAATTACGCTAGGAAATTTACAAAATATACTCATGGAGCATTAATGTTACTTAAATGGGTCATACAAACCCAGTTTTCCACAAGCTAATATTATTATTTATGGTCTTAATGGAAGGTTTGTAATATAGATTGTTTCAAAATTTATCGAAGATAGTTTTAAAAACGCTCATTTTCCCCTGTCAAAAAGTTCTTTAGAAATCACTCTATTCTGTGTACTTTCCCTTTAAATCTTCACGAGCTCCGCTGACCCCGCCCCTCTTTTCTGAAGCGCTCTTAGAGGATCTTTTTTTAAGCCGTGTTCATAGTGAAACTTGTTAATAAGCACATTATTAGGAAAGGAGATTAGCAAAGATTCATTAAAAGACATTATACTCACTGCTTCTGAAGGTGAGGCTGGATCATGAATGATTCTCGCGCACATAAACGCATTCTGGTTGATCAAGGGGGCGTTTCCCTTCAGAACCAAATGTAACGTTAATCCTCCGTGTCTTCAGTCTCTCAGATGTCGGGGGTAAATCACTACTGCTATGTTAATTATTACATTCAACAACAAAACACCTCAATCTCTTAGGAGTCTTGCTTGTCTCTGTCTGATGACGGCTCGCTCAGGGCAGGTCTGAGGTAAGACACCACTTCAGTCTGTGTGACACGCTGCTGTCAATCATCTATTGTGGGAGTGGCCTCTTGAGAATGGCTTGATTTCAGAATTTTTTTATGAAATCAAAAGAAAACTACCTGTGGATATTTATCATTGTAGGGTGGTTGTGTACGCACTTCAAACACACATTTCAGTCCAAACAGCTTGAAAAACTGCAGGAATGACCGTATGACCCCTTTAATATTTTAATGATTTGTGTCAATCAATAAATTTCACCTACACTGCTGGCTTTTGTTACAAATATGCCCATGTGAATTATGATATTTAAAAAAAAAACGTTTAATCATAATATTAAATTAATATTAGACATGTAAAAAATATGTATTATTTATTTTTATTATATTTTAAATATTATTTGTAGTTCATTTAGTTCCAAAATACAGTTACAGATCAGTTTTTGCAGTATTTTTTTTTTTTAATATTTCTTTTTATATTTATAATATTTTCTTTTTTTTTCTTTCATTTTCCTAAGAGAAAAGAAAGTATTTCAAGTCTACTCAAAGTTTGAACGTGTGCCATTGTTTTAATTGATGGTGCTAGTGGTCTGACTGAATCATGGCACACAGATTAAACTGAATCATCCTGAGTTTCACTCAGTCACTATACAGGATTTAAAGCTTATCTCTAAGAGTCGTGAAATAACAACATGCTACCAACACAGGCTCACTCCTGACCTCCCATCTGTCAGCGCAGTCACAATTACAAAGCTATTTTTTTTGTTGTTGATGTCGGTTCTTTTAAAATTCAGTGAGATGAATGTGATATCTCATGGTGTTTTTGGCTTAACTTTAATCCCTGCAGACATACTATTTGTCCCGGATGGGAGAGAAAAAGAGACGCAGATGAGCCATGTGTCCACCCTCAAACCCAAAGACAAACACATTTGTTTTCACATGATGTTCCACACATTTACTTTCGTGCCATGAGATGGAAAATTGTGTTCAGAGTATAAGCATATTCATCTGCACGCCACATTCAGATGTGGAAAGTCCAAAAAGCAACCGAACAAGATCAAAAGTAAGTTTTTGGTCAAATAAACAGTGTAACAAAAATAGTTAGTGCTTTATTTAGCAGTGCATGTGCGCTCTTATACACTCTCAGAAATAAATGTCCAAAAACTCCCACTGGAGCGGTACCTTTTCAAAAACTACACTTTTGTACCTTTTAGGGTCAAATTTGTACACTTTAAGTACTAATGTGTTCCTTTAAGGTGCTAAAAAGGCACCCTTTAGGTCCAAACATGTTCCTTTTGAAAAGATATCGCTGAAAAAGTGGCAGCTTTTGTACCTTTATTTCTGAGTGTGTACTTACAGTGTAAGAAAGCAGGCCTACTGGGTAATAAATGCACTGGCTGGAGTTCAGGGGTAGCTTTGGGGTTAGTACATTACTCAATTATTATAATTACAAAGTACACAATATACATGTGCGGAACAGGGCTGTAAAATAAAGTACTACCCATAAATATTAAATTAAAAACAGTCCAGTTGCAGATGCTAAATGCAAATAATATAATAAGATGACAATCACATAGTTGACTCAAAGTAGAAAACATTATATTATTTTTTTTTTATATTAATAAGGAAAGGATTATTGTCTTAATGTTTTTGTGTTTATTGTGTTAATATATTAATATAATATATTTTATTTGTATAATATATTTTAGAGTTTGTTTTATTGTTTATCTTTTTTTTTTGTTTTGTTTTACTTGCATACAGTAATTCATTTTTGTCCTGTGCTGCACATTGGGTGCAAAAAATGTGCCCTGAAGCAAATCTAGCTGAGAACTCCTTATTTAATAACACTTAATAGTTTTTTTAAATGGCTTACTAAAAGAAAAAAAAAACTTGGCTGACTGACGTCTTCATCTGTCCAAGTTTTATCTTGGATGAAAAGCACTGGGTGGTGTGTGCAACTTAACAGTTTCAGTCACAAATAAATAATGTTTCAAACATGAACCTGGAACATTTAGATGGAATAAGTCGAGGAATATAGTTGTGCTGCACACAATAATTGTATTTCTTGTAATGCAAAGCTGAATTTTCAGCATCATAAATCCAGACATGAACGTTTATAAATCATTCTAATATTCATATCAAGGTTGAAAACAGTGCTGCTTTTTTTTGTGAAAACATAAAATAGAAATAGAAAAGAGCAGAATTTATAAAAAAAAAAAAAATGTTATTGCCACTTTGATCAATTTAATGCATCCTTGCTAAATAAAAACAACTCAAGGACCTGGAACTCTGAATGAATTTGTATGTAGCTACATAAATCAGCAGCTTTTAATGCGTTTGAAGGGTCTGCCCTGTGTTTACTGTATAAATCAGCATGGAGCACAGTCCCCTGGAGAGAGGAGATAAATAAAGACATTGAGGTTCTGTCTGTTTCTAGCATTTAGCCCTTTACGAGATTTAGGAGGCTATCTTTTTGTGCCGAGAGCCATATACCTCTATTCCAGCTTTAACAGCGGGAATCGCCAAAACCATTAGGGTTTGTCTGTTTTTCTCATACCTTCAGTAAAATGATAAAGCATTAACGTCAGTTGTGAATGGTGTACGCCTGTAAATTTGTTGTTTTCGTTACATAATGTTCCCTAAATATCATACATAGGTTGTGTAGTTACATTTTTTACACTTCACAGTTCTGCGACACTGACCCTGGAGTCATTGACAATCAAGCAGAACAAATCTGCATCTAACTCGTTTGTGATTCCATTCTTGAGCAATTTGTTGCATTAAATGGGATGCAGCGATTGTCGTTTTGAAAATGGGTTTACTCTAGCCATTCATTCTCCCAGTGCCGGACCGAAGGGTTGTGGGGCCCTAGGCGAGATTAAAAAATTGGGCCCACTGGTGTAAAAACAGTTAGAAGAAAGCACAAAAAAAGACAATTTCAAGATATATATGCTGCTGAATAAACACGGA
>JAUCMT010000001.1:22724020-22750438 GCA_032357475.1 Enteromius thamalakanensis
CTGACCATTAGGATACCCAGAGCCATAATCTGTGTCCACTGCACCCAAATCTTCTGCAAATGTCCAGGATTTGACAGCATGGTCTCTAGCCACCTACAAAGAAAACAAATTATTCAACAAACAAACAAACAAACAAACAAACAAACGTATGCAGAAATGTTTCTTATATTTGTAGCAGATATTGTTCCTCTAATTACATAATATTCCCCTTATGTCATCCATCTCTGAAGGAACCCTTACCTTGGCACAGATACTGGCGGCGCTGACGATGGGGAAGAGAGAGTCAGCTTTGGGACGGACGGTGACCTCCACCCCCGGAAACCGCTGGGAGAGCTTTTCCTGATACTTCTCTGCAGGACCCACAGTATCCACAAACACCTGAGAGGTTTGAAAGACATGTCATTAAAAAAATACTACACACATAAAAATATATTATCATTTTAAAAAAGATATATAAAGAGAAAGATAATATATAAAATGTATACATTATAAAATATGTAAATTACATCTATATATAAATATATAAGAAAGACATGTCATGTCAGGTGTTGTTTTGTACCTCTTTAAGCTGCACCCCACAGTCAAGGGCGTACTGCACCAGACCAATAGCAGCATCATGTGACAGAGCATTCAGATTGTATTTTGATCTGAAAATAAAAGCAGGTTAACAGGTTAAAAAGATTCTCATGACTCTAATCACCAGCTGTGGCATGCATGTGGTGAAATCATGAGTGCATGTACCTCTGCAGCATGCTGGTGGAAATAGTGTTTGGTGAAAGGACCTGTAGGGCCCAGCCTACAAAATCTTTGGCCTCATCGAGCTTCAGAAACAGGTTCTCTCTCTCTGCTTCCGTCAGCGTCTTCGAGTCTAAACATGTGACAAAAATACTGCACATTTCCACAGAATCTGATCTCTTGTTAAGATTTGCTCTGTAACCCACCTGCCACCTTTAAATTCTTCAGGTCTTCCTTTCGGGATACAGGGCAAAAGCATATCCCATACACCATGGGTCCTGAAATACAGCATATCATAATTATTCTCCAGTTTTGATCACAACATGGCCTTGTCAAATGAGGACAACACTCACCCAGTACAGGACCCCTGCCTGCCTCATCGATGCCCAGGCAGCTGTCCTCTGTCTTACACGCGTCCGGGATGGGCGAGGACAAGCGGCAGCTCACAGAGTTATCCGCCTCAAAATCACTCAAATCCATAATTTGAGCTTTACAAAAATGCATAGAAAAAACACTATCAATCATAACATTACAAGCAGCAAAAAACAAATAAAGATCCAAGCTAACAACCCACTTAAATGTGTGTGTGTGTGTATATATATATATATATATATATATATATATACACACACATACAAACAAACATGCTTTAGGGAAATTAGTTACATAATAATATAAACATTGCAGTAGTAATACTCAATAGTATGGGGCAGAGCATGTTTCTAAACATATATATCTATAAATCACAACACATGTATTACTATTATTCCCTGTATAAAATACAGAATTAAAAAGGCACGTATTCATCAGAAATGACCCAAAACACATATCCTCGCGCATTTGATGCTCAAATCAATCAATGATAATAATTTACAGTAAAAATTGTGCGAACCATGAGTGAGGAGAACGTTAACTCTTATTAACTAACTAACATGGTATTCAAAAGCATTACAGAACAATTTGCTTAAGTGTGTAAAAGTTCCTGCATAAACAAATTTGCACGAACCTGTGTTTGCAGCGCGCCTCAACCGGAAATACAAAATTGGCGCGAGTGTGACAAGACCGCGTGACCCTTGACCGACGATATTGGAAGGACAATGAGTATTTATTACTGTATAGCAAAAAAGTATGCGGACTAAAACATATTTAATAACACAGACAAATATCTAAAACCATGCGGCGAACGCGTTTTAAGTCTCTGTCGCAGTGGTTTGTGGGAAATGGAGTTCAGGGGACATTTCGATATTTTCAGATTATAATTGAGTGTTTATTTGCATTTACGCGAGTGCAAAAAAGTTTAAGACAAAAAAAAAACGAATGATTTTTTTTAAATAGAGGTTAATGGTGATGAATTGTCATTGAAAGATATGTCTTGAAATTCTCAACCCAAATGCATAAAGTAAGGCGGCGCTTTAAAGCGCGTAGATCCTCCCTCTTTACGTTGAGTTTTGCAGCAAGTCGCCCGGCTGGAGCTCCCTGTGCTCGTGCATCAAGAGAAAGTGAATTTTCGCTTCCACATCACAGAACAGGTACGTTTTTACATCGAGCATATTTCTTTCTTAGCCTAAAATCGTAATGTTATTTGCGTGCACAAATGCTCAATGCATATTTTTGCTTATTATTACCGAACAAAAGAGCGCGTGGAAGACGCCGGCGCAGATTGCATCATATTTTTGCAACTGTTTCAACGCATCTTAAAAAATATATAACTATTTAACGTTAGTCTGACTGCGAGTATTAGTTATTTCAAATGTTACCACTCGCATAGTGCTACTTTTATGCAGTATCACTCCACTGATCAGGCATAGCTCTCGTGGCTAAGCAGCTAAATGACGAATATATATGACGTTTTAATATGCACTTCGTTTTTTACATGGTTTCAGACTCCGTATATTTAAAGCCTACCTGCGTCTTACAAATTATTGTAGAGACTTAAGTTAGCGCACTTGTCTCGGCCTTTCTTCTTTTCAGGGCAAAGTCCCTCGGAGGGTCGTTGACCATTCTTGTGTTTTTGTAGGGGTGGATCTCTTACTATCAGCTTTAGCAGAGATACCGAGCTGACAGGCGCTATCAGAGCGTGCAGGGCCACACGTAAGGAGTGGAATTGACCTCTGAGCCAAGTGCTCTTATAAAACACGTTGAAGTCCCTCTATAAGTGCAGAAATTACTAAAACGCTCGTGCATTTGCCTGAAGTTGAACTGAGATAAAGAGTTGGGTAAATTGCCCTATTTAGACTAAACCACTTCTTGAATCAGAAGGCCATTGTTCAGAACAACTGACTATCATGTGACCCTCTGTGTGTGTGTGTGCAAAGCTTTAGCATACTTTATGAATTGATACTCTGGTTCAAACACGAAAAGCTACTTTTTTCATAGATTAGAAGCTTTCTCTCCTGTTCTCATTTCAGAGCTAATATTTTGAGGTAAACCTAGTTTTTAAAATTTACTACTTATGAGTTTTTACACCACACAAATGGAAGTGGTCATTTGCTCACGCTTAAAAGTTGTTCCAAACCTTTGTGAATTTCTTTTATCTGTTGAAGTTATTTTGAAGTATGTTGGTAACCAAACAATATGCAATATTGCTCTTCTAGTATTCTAGTAAGCATCTAATTTAAGAAGGTTTTAATTTGTAATGTGTGGTGCAAGTGGCAGCAATTATAATAATATTCTTCTTGTATTTGTTTTGGTCAGCAGTTTGGTCAAGATGTCTTCTGGGAATGCTAAGATCGGTCAGCCTGCTCCTCAGTTCAAGGCCACAGCTGTGGTAGATGGACAGTTTAAAGATGTTCAGCTCTCTGACTACAGAGGTGAGCATCAGACACCGTTTTGTAGATTAGGACGAAAGTATGTAAAAGTCATTCTAACATACTTTTGCTTTCCATTGCGTCATGATATTAACCGTCAAACCCACAGGTTCAACCTGTTTTCACTTCAGCTTTATTTCTGTCCGTTTCTTTTTTTTTTTAGGGAAATATGTTGTGTTCTTCTTCTATCCACTCGATTTCACCTTCGTGTGTCCTACTGAGATCATCGCGTTCAGCGAACGGGCCGCTGAGTTTCGTAAAATCGGCTGCGAGGTCATCGCTGCTTCCACCGACTCTCATTTTAGCCATCTGGCATGGTGAGGATCCTGCTTTTATCCCCACCTCTTATAGGCTAAGCTGGTTACTTTAGAGAAACATCTATATTTGTTAATGTTAAAATGCTGTAAAACATCTAATGCGGTTATTGTAAAAAGTAATTTATTATAGATCAATAGTGCCAGTGTTCCTATTCTGTACGTTAGATATCACTGTTGGTTTTTCTCTCGCTTGTGAACATATTTAGCAGGTTTTCTATGGCTTCTCCCAGTTAGTTTTTATCTTCTATATTCTCCTAACCAGCCTGTCTTTGATAAGAGCTACTATAGTGTGTTAGAGAGGCACAGATAAAGGAAGGGTGTAGCTCTTTGTTGCTTCTAGAAACTTCACTTGAAGTCAAACTGACCTCATTTTTTAACCTTAAAACTACTACTAATACTACTGCAGCTAATAAACATTTAGGTTAAAAAAGAAACAGACTTCTCAAAAAAATAAATAAATAAATAAAAGACTGTAATATATAATAATGGTAATGTATATTTATTTAGGTTTTTTGAAAACCCAGATGTTTCTAAGAATATAATGGTAAGAAATGGAAAAAGAAAACCCAATTTAAAATGAAAATCAGTAAATGCTTTGTTTTTAAAATGCAGATATATCTGCGATAAAATATACATTGTAAACACACACACATATATACGTATATATATGTATATGTGATTGCTGTCAAACGATTAATTGCATCAATAAGGTTTTCTTTACATAATAAATAAACATCATAAACACATTATGTTTATATTGAAACGCACACATACAGTATATATTTTGAAAGTATTTACATTTAAATGCATTTATATATTTTTTCCCCTTTTTTTGATAAATCTAAACAGATTTAGTATATAAACATTTTTTGTATTTATATATACTTGTATTATATAAATATACACAGTACATACAAATATATTATATAAAGAGAGAAATAGACTTTTTTTACTCCGTATCTCTGTTCAGCATGTTGCTGGAAATATAATAAAAAATAAATTAAAAATTTGAAATTGCCATGAGGTATAACCATGTTTAGTAAACTATACACTTAAGTCATGTGACATGACTGTTGGCTTGTTCCCGATAGGATCAACACACCCAGGAAGCAGGGCGGCCTCGGCTCCATGAACATCCCACTGGTGGCTGACCTGACTCAGTCCATCTCCCGCGATTACGGCGTCCTGAAAGAGGAGGAAGGCATCGCCTACAGGTCTGTGATGATGTAGTTTAACTGAATCAGTGCAAATACAAGCACAACTACTTCACCCCTTTTGCTTGTAGTGCACAATTGCAGCAGGAGATGATGATCAAGGGTTCTTGATAACATCCGCGTGTCCTGCAGTAGAAGTAGTGTAAAAGCATTGTAGAAGAAAATATTCTTGAAGTTAAATGAAAAAAATGCAAAGCAGAAAGAAAATTATTTATATATATATATATATATATATGACACTTTACTTTTTGAAGTAAAGCGGGGTTACTTGTAATGATTTATTGAGACTTGTTGACATTTTTGTAGTAGTCAACATTATTCAATGAAATTAAATTTGATTTGCAGATAAACAATCATTTAATGTTGAAAACTAATTTAAGAGACAGATTTTATTGTAAACAGCAAGTTGCCGTACAAACAGTGAGTTTTCTGTCTCTTGTCCTGCTTCCACAGAGGTCTGTTCGTGATTGACGATAAAGGCATCTTGAGGCAGATCACCATCAATGACCTGCCGGTGGGCCGCTCGGTGGACGAGACTCTGAGACTGGTGCAGGCCTTCCAGCACACCGACAAATATGGAGAAGGTGAGTGAGACTGGGCTCTTTCTGAATGTGCTGTTTATCTTGAGCGGACAGCATGTGTAAACATGCTCTAAAATGTTTTGTGATCCGATCTCTCAAACCACATTTAGAAGTCAAAAACATGTGACCACATTGAATTTGTAGTGTAAACACAGATGCGTCAACAAAGAGCCCTTTACCTCTATAACACCACGTTATACTGTACCTCCAGAATGAGGGTTTCAAGCCCAGACTATCTTTAAACGTTGTGTTTTAAGTGCGCTTAAATTCATGTGTATTTGAGTGCATCAGTATAGTTGCTTTTTGCTTTACAATCATGTAGTAACACCTTGACTGAAGTGATGTGTGTGCGTGTGTAACTGAAATCTGATCACATGATATGTAATGAGACTGTGACGGTCAATATGCAGAGGTGTTGTGTAACCACTCAGTACTCGCATTACAGCTGTTCCATGCTGTTTAATTTAACACTGAAACCAATTGACATCCTTCCGTTTGGGGTCATCATGATTTTGGGAATGGGTGGTGATATGAACTTCCTGTTTGTGGAACATTAGTATATGTGAGGGGGGACACTTTTCAAGATGGATGGTGGCCATTTTATTTATTTATTAAGGTGTAGCCATATAAATGGCTCACCCTGTATAATGTGTGTGTATTTATATATACATAATAAATACACACAGTGCACACATTATGTAAACAAAAACCGTTAATTTGGATTACTTTATTTATTTAAATTAGAGATTCCTTGTGTTTTACATTTCCAAAAACAAAAGACAGCTCTTAAACTGTTTTCAGCATAGATGATGATAAAAGTTTCTTGAGCAGCTACTTAGCATATTTTAATAATTACTAAAGAAGCATGTGGTACTGAGGAAAATTCTGCTTTATATCACAGGAATAAATTACATTTTTAAATATTCAAATGGTAAACACATTTTAAATAACAGCAATATTTCACATTATTGTTTTTTTTTTTATCAAATGAATGCAGCCTTGGTGAGCAGAAGAGACTTATTTTAAAAACATACCCACCAATTTATTGTTGGTGTATGTATGACCTTGAAATGTTCAGAAGGTGATGCCAAAATATACAGTGCCCCTCTCCTCAGGGTTTTATAATAAGGCGTGTGTCTGTTCTCCGTAGTTTGTCCTGCTGGATGGAAACCTGGAAGTGACACTATTGTTCCAGATGTGCAGAAGAGCAAGGAGTTCTTCTCCAAGCAGTAACAGTCCTGCTGTGTTTTCCAGACCGTGCTCATGTTCAGTGGGGCGCTAGAGCACTTAACCGTAACCTGAGAGTTCTTGAAAAGTTGTCTAAGCCAACGTAACAAACTCTTTGCAGTTTAAATGCACTTGTTAGAACGATTTCTTTTCCTTTTCATTGTCTGAAGAAGCTGTTGCAGGCAGCATCTCCCATGCACTGAAATGTCTGTAGTTCTTACGTATTTAGTACTAAACATTTGAATCGTCTCAAGTTGTTTGGTGTTCATCAATATCTGTGAAATAAACGGGCTGTTGTTGTTTAATGGTGCAGTTCTCTTATTTTTACCAACATAACTCCGGTTCAGGTTCATAGCAATTTATGTAGTTTCTGACATTTTGATTGTGCATCAATCCAAAAATCCATTCACAAAAATGAATATGAATATCTCTGCTAATAAATTCAGCACTTTGTGCCACTGCAAGTAAACCAGCATAACTGACCAGGCAAGCTTATTTGATATTGGATCAGTGTGTTAAAAGTTTATATTAGATGTTTATTAACTTTTATAGTCTTTTTTTTTATTATTTAAATCCACGGTTTTAAATATAACTCTGTTATGGACATTACCACAAATGCTTTTGGTAGAACTTTAGCTACCTCCCATTAAAACTAGGTAGTTTATGAAAAATGCTACCTGTCTAATTATAGTTTATTAACGTCTACACCTACCACAACAACCCTAAACCTACCCTTACACTAATACAAATGCAGTCATTATGAGTAATTACAGCTACTGCTGGCAACCAACAATAAATTAACTTTTTCTATCTATCAGGTTGTGTTTTATTAACCTCTATACCTACCCCAACCCTAACTCTTTCACTAAAGGAAAAATACAGCTTGAGAGAAAGAATGCAGTGTTGATGTGCGCATGCGCAGTAAGCCCTTGTTCTGAAACATGCACAAATCAGACCGGTAGATGGCAGTATTTCACTACATTTGAGAGAAATAGCTTAGGAGGAACTTGTACTTATTGAGCCCTCAGAGTTGTAATGATTTTGGTAGGCCTGTATAAGTGATTACAAGGCAGATTTTGAATGTTAATTAAGCATAGCTTGTATTCACAGTAGATATCTAAATGATGTACTCTCTCAGATTACGTGGTTATGAGCTGCTGCTGTCAGGGTTACGTAGCCTACAACTCATCTGATGCATTCTAGTGATAAACATTAAAAAAAGCATGGCATTTGACACTGAATATTAAGATGGCCATGAGATTTGATAATCTGGAACTTGTCTAGTTAAATCGCAAGTAGCTTGTGAAATTTGTTGATCTTTGATTTGTTATCATGGTGTTAGATCTACATTAAATGGTGGATACCACCCGATACGTTTGGAAAAAGTTCTCTAAAACATCTGAACAAACATTCTTCCACTAAACGTCATCCATAGTTATTTAACAATGTTCTTACTATACAACATTATTTATACTTTATTCTTTTAATATTTTTTAGTTCAACTTGTTTCAGAGAATATTCAGAAGTAACTTTCCCATAATGTTAGCACAGTGATAAAATACAATGTTCATGTGGTGTGACTGTAAAGCTAATCAAAAGCATTTTAAAAACATCTTACATTAAAGTTTTAAAGCTTCAGAAAACATTATGAAATATGTTTTCATACGAATAAGAAAATTTTTCAAAAAACATATTTTTATTGTTTCAATATTAAAAATGTGTTTTAAAGTTTTTTTTATATATGTGTGAACATGTCTTTTATCAAAAATATATATTTTTAAAATTCTGCTATAAATTTTATGTTTTGTAAATATTTTCATACTAGGCTAAATTATGATGGCCATCCTGAGGTATCAATAAAACTTAAAAATATAATAAAATATTTTATTTATATCGTTTATTTGAATCAAATGTGTTTATTTGGGTAAGATTTAGTCCTGAAATGAGATATGGATATCAATTTCATGTGTAGGCTAATGTCTAATAAAGTCACCATCTGGACTTTCTACGACCAAACAGAATTTGCTGTGTTTACATTCAGTTTAATGTATTTATGTATGTAATATTATCTTCTATTATCTAAAGAATTCCTCAAAACTAAAATGAAGAAAACCGGCAACTTGTGAAATAAGCTGTTACAAAACAGGCCTTTACTGTGATCTGTTTTTTTATGCTTTGCTCCATTTTTTGCAAAGTACCTGGAAAATGCCCGTGTTTTTATCTCTAGTTTTCTTTTCGCTGAAACTGTTTTGGGAAGGTTTCTGCGCGCGGGGAAAGTCCCGCGTTGCTAAATTTTCACTCATTCACACGCGCTTCATTCATTCGAACGTCAGACTTGAAAGCGCGCGGACTTCCTGACCGGTAGCGTGGGCGGGGATTCCCGCAAGTCTACCCTTAGTGACGTACATACTTCAAAACAGCCCATATATGGTCTTTGCGTCAGCAGGAAAAAGAAGCCAACGTGGGCACGTCTTCAACGTCAATTTAAAGCCGCACAGACTGAGCCAGAAATGAACAACCATAACAGTGGAATTGTTTTCAACGCTTTTACTTAAATATAAAAAATATAAACAAAAACAAACAAAGGAACAGGTTTGAATCAAACAGATTCACGACATCAATAACTTACTGGAATGTTTTCATAGGGCAGCACTCAAAAACAAAACCAATTATAGGCTAAGTTTCCCCTGTGCATTCACTGTCCATTCATCTACCTTGAAGATGATGCTTTTTGAAAACAACTTTAACAATCTAGTTTTCTACAAGAAAACACTTAAAAAATATACAACGCTCGTACTCAGTGCTGCAATAGTATCATTTGCATCAAAACATAACAAACATGATCTGCGCTTCCAGTGTTTCCCGTTTCGCCAGTGTCCGAGTCATTGCAGGTCGTACTAAAACGACTTGATCTTGGGCGTCAGCATCAGCTGGCACCCGCTGCTCACATGGGTCATGACCTTCTGCTTGAGCTGGGCAACCTGTTCCCTCAGTAGGGACGCGGTGCTGGACAGTCCGGCGTTATCCGTCTTGAGAACCTTGACTTTGTCCTCCAGCCTGGAGATGCGCTCCAGCTTTCGTCGCCGGCACTTGGTGGCCGCCAGCCGGTTGCGGAGCCTCTTGCGCTCGGCTTTGATGCGCTCCTGGTCCTCCATGTCGATGGGGGACATGGGGGGAGAGCCGTCGCTGCTCTGCAGGTCGGGCACGGTCTGTGGCTCCTCTTTGAGCGAGACAAGCCGCTGCGGATGGAGCGAGTGCTGGAAGTGATGAGGGTGCGTCGTGGCTTGGTGGTGATGGTACTGTTGGTGGTGGTGATGATGGTGAGGCAGGTAGCTGATGGTGGCTGTCGGGTAGTTGGACGCAGGTGTGAGGTTAGTGTTGGGATTGCAGCTGTTCAGGGTGGTGTACACCGGGCTCTCCGGTGGCAGGGAGGCGCCGAAGACCGACGGCACGGCCGAGCAGGATGACAATCCGCCGCCTCCGATGGAGACGTTCGGCGGGGGCATCTGGTTCATTTTGTGGAGTTCGTCCAGCGCTTTTACGAAGCCGTCCGCGAAGCCCTCCTGCTCCTCTGTGATTCCCCGGCCGTAGAGATACTGCCCCGGAGTGGGTGACGTGATAACACCGTTACCGTTCTGGATGATGAGTCTCTCTAGCTCCGGAGAGGCGAGTTTCAGGGAGCCCACGTCTCCGGTGTAGAAGTCGCTTTCGGAGCGCAGGGACTTGAGGTTCCGGTAAGGTTCGGCGAAGCCCACGCTCATGTTCTGCTTTAGGAGCTTGAAGTCGTGCAGGGCAGCGTCTGGATGACCATAAGCAGAAAGAAACGAGTCGTCATGATAAAACGGTTGCTCCATTTTTGTTGACATGTGAATAGCAATTAGGTTGGAGGCTTTTGAGTTGACTGTACAGTTTACTGTCCGCAAATCTTGTTCTCTCCGTAATATTACATCAAGATGTCAAAAAAAGATGTCAAAGAGAGAAAATAAACTTCCAAAATAGTTTGAACAACTTTACTGTACCAAGTCGACAGGTGTTTTCCTTGACAGCTGATGTCCAAAAAGTCGCGTTCCGCGTTTCAGTTATTTACAAACAGTCGTACGCGGAGTCTTCTGTCTCGGTGCGAACTCAATCTTACGAGAAAGTGCGCCTAGACCTTTTATATGCAGCCTACCGGGGGCGAGGCTTAAAGAATCGTGGACGCTGATTGGACAAGTGTTCGTTCCGCTCTTCGAGCTGTCAGATGTGTGGTGACGTCGTTACCGGGAACCGCTGCTGAGATTGAAAACAACGCTGGAGGCGAGAGTGCAAAGCTGAAGAGAGGCTGCGCTCCTATTTTTGTTTCCACAGACAAGACGCAAAAACTAGCCGCAATAGTTACATAGGCACTTTTTTAGAAAAGTTTCCCAGGGCCAAGTAAACAGAAACCCTCTTGTGGTCTTGAGAAAAACATTGCGTTAACGAATGTGTACGCTTTGAAGTAGGCTACTCGTAGCCTATATACAAAAACGTAAAGATTCATCATTAGGAGAATTTACAGATTATTTAGCGACTTTCCTTATTTATGTTTTCTATATAGCCTAAATGTATGTATTGAATTGTAAATAATGTATTAAGTCAAGACTGAGATGACAGAATTATGAAGTTAATTTGATAGTGATGATTATTACCAATAAGGAGTAGAGAAGAAATAAGCTTATGCTTCCTCCTACTCGTTGTCGAGTTAAATTTGTGTTATATTGTCCTGTTTTAGGTATTAGTTTTTATTGTATTTCATTTACATACACAAAATAAAGCCATAAAGTCTCAGAAAGTTTACACTGAATGTTTAACCAGTTCTTTTACACACAAAGAGAGTGGAAATGGTTTTAAATGTCAAATTCTAAATATATTCCTCTAGTTTAGGTGGCACCTAAACTGGCCATTTAAGTAAATACAGGATGGGAAAATGGGATTGGATCATTTTAACCCAAATGAATGTGTCAGGGCCACCACATCATCCAGTAAGTTTCTGTCTTAAAACAAGAGTTATATAAAATAAAGATACCGAATTAATTCAGATCACATTTTGCATTTGAGTACTTTTGCTTACTAGTCATATGATTAGCAAAGCTTTAAGGCTTTAAGAGTCTGATCTCACAGATAGACTCACTTTCTGTACAGCATAAGCTGTAACCATACCTCTATATTGATCAGTAATAAACTGACTCATAATTTGGCAACTGATATCCGTCCCATATAAGGGCAAGACCACACAGTAGTTCCTCCTTGCTGAACGACCGGGAAACCTCTCCCATTCGGCCTGATTCCAGAGGCAACGCCTCCGCACATGGAGAGGTGGAGGAGGGGGAGTACACTTAAGAAAATAGATAGAAAGTCAGCACGTACACAACATTTGCACAAAGCCCAGTTATAATGTAACAAGTTCATGTGAACTAAACTTCAGTACAGTCCTTTTCTGTCATAAACATTGGCATTTAGGGAAGTTATTGTACATACTAGGACAGGACACAATGCCACTTCACACTTATGGTGTGGGAAGACACTCACACGACCACATACAAAAACCTGTTTATTACTAAAAGAAAGCCACTGTCTCCTCAATATGTTAATAAGACTGAATCATCACTGCCTGGGCTGAAAGCCAGGTGCAAACCCAAGTTTCACCATTTGGCAGCAGTGTAGAACCTTTCACCTATATCTTCAGGTACACCACACTCCTGTCAAGAGTGACACTCGACTTCCTAGCGCTGCCTTTAGTAAAATACCTGAACTGTGTTAATATTCACATGAAAAACACTATATATTTATAGTCAATACTCTAGTGTTTTTGAACTACTGCAGTAAAGTGTATTATACTGTATAGCCTATTTTATAGTACACAATGATGATGAATGCCACAGCATACTGTAACATTAACTATAGTAAACTGTAACATACTGTAGTACACATAAGTTTTAGCTACAGTAAACTGTAGCTCCCTGTCGACACTCGTACTGCGCATGCTAAAGACCCTAAGGGGAAAACTAACTTTTTCCTCCAAACTAAAGCCATGTTCAATCACACAGTGAAACTGCATGGCCATTGGTTTGTGCAGCGGAAAGATGTGAACCAATGGTTCAGCAGCAGTCCATCTCCCATCCAGCAGATAATGCTCCCGGGAACAGTGAGTCAGGAGTGCATGGATTTCAATGGATGTGCCGCGACCCTCGTTCACTTTGCGTCCTCCTTCGAGATCTCTCATCCTGAAAGCTTTCAAAGGATGCTGAATCTAAGGACTGCAGCCTCCTTAGTACTACAGCTCGGTCTCCTTTATGCACCCCTTGCAATACTGGTTGAATACCAGCCTGTAGCGTGGCGTCACAGACACATTCTAATCAGAGTAAACAGAGACTAGGTGTCAGCCCTGTTTCCCTGAAAGAATACCCAATATATGGAATGAGGAATCCCCCTGGGGATGGTCAGCAGGAAAAGGTGATGCTGAAAGATGCCTCCGGCAAAGCTGGGATGCTCTATGTGTGGGTGCACCTGCTGTGGCCCTGTGGTCGACGCCAGAGGACAGCATAAAAATGCTAGCAGTATGTCACGCTTGCCATGTCTTCCATCCACACCTGAGGGATCGCCGTGTCTTAGTTTGCTCAGATAGTATGACAGTGGTGTGGTACATAAATTGCTAACTATACCAGGGTGCAGACATAATGTCATGAAGCTCAGTCCCCTCAGAAGAGTGGATCCTCCATCCCCAGACAGTTGAAAAGCAGGTACCAAGCTCTCAATACTCTCAAAACAATACTCGCTGCCTTACCTATTTAGCAAAGAAGATGGACATGCTGGCTCAAGAATGGCCCAGCCTCTGCCAATCGCTCTGATCCCTCTGGTCACCAGATGAATCAGAAAGGAACGCTGCAGAGTCCTGCTGATAGCCCTTTTTGACAGAACCAGCAGTGGACAGCCGATCTGCATTGGATGCTGATAACGGCTCCGTGGCCCATTTTCCTGAGATGAGATCTTCTTTCACAGGTCAAGGGCGCAACATGGCACCCACAGCCACATTGTGGGCTCTTCCTGTCTAGCCCCTTAACGGGAGCCTATGTGCCTCCCCTGAGCGTGTCTTAGATATCATTATATTACTCTGAAATAGTCTGTGTTTCTGCTTGGTGTAATATCCAAGACAAAACCCTATTTCAAGCAAAGTATCAGTGTCCATGCAAGAGTTGGTGGACAAAGGACCCCTCATCTCTTAAAATCTGGCTGCCTTTGGGGGGAACAGCAGCCATGGGTTATTAAGGTTATTCAGAAAGATTGTTCTGTTCGCTGGCAGTACTTCTCTTGTCCTCCGAACAGTTTTTTCTGAGTGACAATGATTCACTGACAGTGATCTGTGTGTGGACTTTTATTTGTGTCATAAGTTGAGATCAGGCTTGTGGTCATTCTTAAGAAGTCTCAAAGCATGATGCTATAACACCACAGGTTCTATTTTCAAGAAATAAAAATATGCTATATTTAAAGGAGCGCATGACTTTGATACACTGAAATGCAAGGTATATTTTCAGCATAGACCTGTTGTTTGCATCATCATAAATGATACAGCCAAACAACTCATATTATGATTCCATTGTCTACCATAATAATGAGTAAGTCTTTTTTCATTTCAAAATTATGCCCAGTATGTTTGTTCATGAATGAGACAGTCATAGTGAAAGTGTGAGGCTAGAGAGAAAAAAAACAGACAAGAAAAAGATACACATCCAACCGTAACCATGTGGTATGTGCACAGAGAACAGTGGCTTCCGTCTGACTTCTTTGATATCTTCAAATCAAAATGGCTACACAGGAAGTTGGCTTCCTCTCTCTTCATTCCACCACCACAAGTTCAATTCCTTTTCTAGATATCGTTCTTTTTAAGAATTTACGGCATCACATAGCAGTCTTTTATAGATTGTATTCTAATATTATAAATATAGTAGCTTTACTACTGTTTTATATATATACTGTTTATATATATATATATATATATGTATACATACATATATATACATATATATATGTATATATATGTATGTATACATATATGTATATATATGTATATATATATATATATATATAAACATTTAGATTTTTGATACACGTTTAGACAAGCCATTGTTTCACCTCTTTCAGCAACCATTACCAAAGGTCAAAAAAAGGTTAAAACTTGCATAGGACCTTTAAGCCACAACGCTTGCTCATCAACTGTCCACTTACTTACTGTTATAGAACAGGAAGGTGGTCATACGCTATACTCATTGATGTTTATATACAGTCCCTGGTATGTTTTCCCATCAAACAGCTTTCGATGTCAATTGATCCCACTCATCTGACGTCAGACGTCTGTCAGTTTCATTACACCAAGTCCAGATCAAAGTGAATTGCAAAGAAGAGTTCTGTTTTCCTTGAAAGCAGACACTCACAACAAGTTAGAAACTGGTTTAAGAACAGTACTTCCCCTTAAAAAAACAAAAACAAAAACTGATCTCTTATCTTTTCGTTGCATACTGGAGGTACTTACATTCATGCCTCATCTAAACAATTTCCTCGTAAGTGACACTTTTTTTCAGATTGAAAGGGTAATCTGCGTTGACAGGTTGTAGTTTATGGCGGTGGGGAAGGTACGGCATGGGGTGAAAGAGAAAAGCGCATGAAACCAGAGAGAGCGGTGGGCCTGAGGTCATATCAGTCAAGCTAGTGAACATGGAGCCTGTGGCTCAGCCGAGAGAGAGAACACTTAAATATGTTCACCAACTATTAGCACATCACTGCACACTTCACTGCCAGAGCGGATAGAATGTTCCTGAGGTAAAAGAGAGAGTTGTAAGTTCTAATTTGGCAGCAACATCTGCTTTTCACCAGTATTTTGAAGCAGAAGAGCATGCTATGCTTGTGGCGATTCCCCTAATTTTCTTTTATATTTGTGGGTCGTGAAAGGTCACTTCTGTGCTCTTTTAAGCAACTACGGTTGTCAAGCTCCCAAAAACATAATAAAAAGTATTAACTCATTCACTATATTACCTAAAGATCCTGCATTTAATATAAAGGTCCGGTAGATTAAACACAAGAGCATGACACTAACAATGCCAAAGTCTTGGGTTAGATAACCGGAGAATGCATGAATTAATTATTAAATATAATGGGGCCTTCTTTTTAGTCATTTCGGGAATTGATGGATTTGAAATGTTGTTGTTTGGCAAAAGCAAAATGAAAGCACTGAACACACAATTCTAAGGGATCTAGCTAAGCAAGGAAACATTTTAGTTTAAATAACCCAAAACAATTGAAATCTATTAATTAAAAAAAAAAGATAATAAATGTTGGTATGTTTTGCTTTATAAACTGTTGTGATTATTAGCTATTATATACAATTATCCTTTATTGTGAGCCAAACTGAATCTAACTTTAACACAAACCACCAAAATCACAAAATTTGCACAAAATCCGACTTTGCAAAATAAACATGAGAATATGTTATAAATAAACCTGTATTTATAATTTTTTAATATAATGTACAAGCAACTGTTAAACTTCCCACTGTTATTTTCTGTTTGCATGTTTGTAAATAGATTTTTTTTTTTTAGCTTTGTGTATGTGCAAGTTTTTGAAAATGTACTTTAGTTGATTCATCTTTACCCATATGCTTTCACCCACATGATATAATTAAGATGCGTATATGGAAATTACTGCACTGAAAGGACTAAAAGTGTGTGGAAAACAATCCTTATACTTGTACAAGCCCTGCTATATAGTGCATTCAGACAGTACTTCTCAAATTTAACATGGATAGTTAGTATGTGGCCAACTTGAGAGGACACCATAAACCAGGACTGTCCCTTGTAAACTACTTTCAAACGCTCAACAAGCCAGCGGATAAGATCTCTCTGTATTCTTGGGCAAGGTTAGTGTTAGCATCAGCACTGATCCGTGAGAGGCCTGTAGGAGTCATGAGTCAGGTAAGAATGACTCTTTGTGTCCACGGGCAAGGAGAACAATGTAAAAGTCCTTCACAGGCATATTATGCTTCTACGAATGGAATCATATAAAGAAACTTCTGAGTTAGCTAGATTGTTAGTGCTAATGGATGGCTATAAGCATTTATAAATCAAGCATCCCCCTTTTCACCACCCTGGGCCTCATTATCCTACTGTGCCATGGGTCAGGGTTCTGTTGTGTCCGTGGCTAATCGCGCTAATGAACGCTCTGCTAATCGGCACTCTGTGACTGTGCGGGAACAGCCCCATAGCTGCAGGTGATGCACAGAGCAGCCTCGTAGCAGTCGGAGACCTTTAGCACAAGGCATACGGATGTCAACGGGATGAATGAGATTGGCAGGAAAAGGCCATGCCGCGCCGCCCTGCCACTCGAGGGCACGTGAAGACAGACAGGGGGCATATGGATGACAATGAGGAGGGGAAATATTTAGAGAGCATGAGTGAAGCCACTTGACGACACGCCAGACGACAATTTAATAGGGTGAAATGTTACTCAGTTTTTACAACAGCAATGTATGCATATTTTTCCTTTCTTTTTTTCACTTTGAATGTCTAAAGAAGTACTGTCAGAATGTAAAATAGTCCATATTTGAATATAATAAAAATACAGGCTAGTTTAGAAGGGCAGATTTCACACCACAGCTATAACGATAAAGGCACAGAGAAGCAATATTGTTGGTATCATTTTCAGATTGTTTTTTGTCCCCAGCTAAACGATATAAAGATTGACAGCCAATCAGAATCCCCCCTGGCAAAACAAGTTTAATAAAAATTTTATGGGGTCATTAGAAGCCCATTTTCCACAAGTTGAAATGATTCTTTAGGGTCTTAATAAAAAGTCTATTACAATCTTTTGTTAAAGGAGTCATACAAAGCCAATTTTCCACAAGCTAATATGATTCTTTAGGGTCTTAATGGAAAGTCCAAGCCTTCAAAACCTAAGTGCCTCAGATACGTTCAGGCCCTCGGCGGTTGCTCCGGGCTGCAAGTCGAAGCTCGCCACAGCACCCCTTGGCTTTACAGAGGGCTGAGAGAGCTTAGCAGTGGCTGACACTCAACAGCACTCCACATGAGGGAAACCTCTGAACCAGGGTGAGCCCAGAACCGGGCGAGCCGGGGCTTTAGATCGACTGTACAGAGAAGACAGAGTAATATAGTTTGTTTTAAAATTTGTGAAAAACAGCTCTTTAGAAATCACTCTGTTCTGTGTACTTCCCCTTTAAATCATCACGAGCTCCGCTGACTCCGCCCCTCTTTTCCGAGGCACTCTCAGAGGATCTTTTTTAAGCCGTGTTCATAGTGAAACTTGCTAATTAGCACATTATTAGGAAAGGAGGTTTGCAAAGATTCATTAAAATACATTATACTCACTGCTTCTGTAGATAAGACTGGATCATGAATGATTTGCGCAAACATAAACGCATTTCGGTTGATCAAGGACGTGTTTCCCTTCAGAATCAAACGTAACATTAATCTTCCGCGTCTTCAGTCACTCAGATGTCGGGGGTAAATGACTACTGTTCTGTTCATTAATACATTCAACAATAAAACACCTCAATCTCTCAGGAGTCTCGGTCTGATGACGGCTCACTCAGGGCAGGTCATAGGTGAGACACCGGTCTGTTTGACACGCTGCTGTCAAACAACTATTTTGGGAGGGGCCTCTGTCGGTGTGACATCACAACGACATGCATTTGAGAATGGCTTGATTTCAGAAGGGGGCAATTTATGTGTATTACATTAAAACAAAACTACTGGTTGATCTTTAACATTGTAGAGTGGTTGTGTACACACACTCCCAACACATATTTCAGTCCAAACAGCTTGTAAAAGTGCATGCGGTACCAGATGACCCCTTTAAAATTTCTTAGTGGTAGTGAAAAAAAATTTCTTTAACCTCTTAAAATCAGCTTTGTTTTCAGCAAGCCATTTTAGCCCATGTTGCTTTAAATGCTAATGAGCTCTGCTGACCCGCCTCTCTCTTTCCAGGACAAGTCATTCTCATGAGAAATTTGCTAAGTAGCATATACTAGAAAAGGCTATTTGCAAAGATTAATAAAAAACACCTTACACATACTCATTTCTTCTGTAGATAAAGCTGAATGATTTGCGTGAGCATAAAGGCGTTTACCTCGATCGTGGATCGCTGCGTTCCTTTAAAGAAGAAAGGAACGGTAATGCTCTGTGTCTTCAGCTGATCAGATGTCTGGAGTAAATGATGACTGCAGTGTTCATTATTACTGCAGTGTGAGTCGAATCGTGAATCGAATCGTGAATCGGATTGTGAGTCGGATCGTGAGTCGAATCGTGAATCGGATCGTAATTCGTGAATCGAATTGTGAGTCGAATCGTGAATCGGATCGTGAATCGGATCGTAAGTCGAATAGCATCGTGAGTCGAATCGTGTATCGAATCGTGAATCGAATCGTGAATCGAATCGTGAGTCGGATCGTGAATCGGATCGTAAGTCGAATCAGATCGTGAGTCGAATCGTGAATCGGATCGTGAGTTGAATCGTGAATCGGATCGTGAATCGTGACTTGCTGTTTCTGAAACATGGTGCCTTTGGTGCATCGTGCCTTTCTTCAACAAAACAAAAGAGTTGTTTTCGTTTGGGAATCGGATCGTGAATCGGATCGTGAGTCGAATCGTGAATCGAATCGTGAATCGAATCGTGAGTCGAATCGTGAGTCGAATCCTGAATCGGATCGTAAGTCGAATCGGATCGTGAGTCGAATCGTGAATCGAATCGTGAATCGAATCGTGAATCGGATCGTGAATCGGATCGTGAATCGTGAATCGGATCGTGAATCGAATCGTGAGTTGAATCGTGAGTCGAATCGTGAATCGGATCGTGAGTCGAATCAGATCGTGAGTCGAATCGTGAATCGGATCGTGAGTCGAATCGTGAATCGGATCGTGAATCGTGACTTGCTGTTTCTGAAACATGGGTCGTGTTTGTGCCTTTCTTCAACAAAACAAAAGAGTTGTTTTTGTTCGTGAATCGGATCGTGAATCGGATCGTGAGTCGAATCGTAAGTCGAATCGTGAATCGGATCGTGAATCGTGAATCGAATCGTGAGTCGAATCGTGAGTTGAATCGTGAGTCGAATCGTGAATCGGATCGTAAGTCGAATCGGATCGTGAATCGGATACTATAAACTATAACGAAAAAAATATTACCGTATATCGGTTGTAAACTCTTTTTTGCAGTGTATTGTGGGATTGAATGAGTGCACTCTAGAAAGTGCATGATGGTTTCGGACACCCCTTAAAATGTGATTTTGGAATCCGATGGACAACATTTATGTGTTTTGTCACTCAAGTGATGAAATTAAGGAAACGAAGGTGAGTACCTAATGTCGAAAAGCTTTTCTACTTTCCAAAAAGGCATTACCCCAAAATAAATAAGTCATAAGAAATATATAAATAAAATTAACAATTTCTGAGTTAAAAAAAACTGCATTCTGGCACAGAAACATTATGCATTTAGCACACAAATATGTCTGCACTCATGGTATCAGCTGCATTTAGGCCTGTATTTGCAAGCTGAAAGCATTTTAATTGAATTAATGTTGGTTCTTGTGGTTTATTGGTAATCTACTGAAGATTATTATGTATTGTTTCAGTTTTAGTGTTCTTAATTTAGCATCTTCTAAAAATGATTTTAAACTTTGAAGTAGATTTCATCTGTGATAAATAGTCTGATTTATTGTGCCATGCCAGAACTTGTTAGGAATAAATTCCAGACTGCACTATTTATTGGCTTAGATTCTGAGAATTATAGGGATCTTTGCCAAAAAAGCAATGATCAGGAAATGCTGCTCCACCCAGATAAAGGTTCAGTTTGAGATCTTTTGTCTCTATTCGCTCATGCGATCGATTTTCACCATTTTCGAAATTGAAAAATTACATTTGTCTTATTGGAAGATCCGAGGTCAAGCATTCTTGGACCAGGTACTAAGGAATGACTACAGGTCACCAGCAGGTCATGAAAAGTGATGTCATTTTCTGATGATGTGAGCGTATCAGTGAGTGTTTATTGTGAGTAACATCCCACACACACACCCAAGCAAATCTCATCACATGCATGTGACAGACTATTCATACTATTGAAAGCACAGTCACTGTTTGGGTTCCCTTAATTTTCTTTCTGTGACACAAAGACACCCCCAGGCTCGTACTAAAGACCTAAGGACTTCACCTCCGTTATGAAATGACTTTTGTTTCAGTTGACGATAAAGGTGTTTTAGGTGCAATAAAATGACGTCAGACACGCTTAAAAGGCTTTGAATATTTTCAGACAACATTGCATCTGAATTATTTCCTTGCTATCTGTATGTGATTGTATAAAGAGGATGTTCTGAGTGGCAGCCATTGCAACTGACACTAAAAGGTAAAGTGTCTTGAAATATATTTAGCTCTCCAAGGTGTTGGTGATTTCCCTCTGTGGTCGGTGAAGTTTCACTTAAACGCTGTTGGTAACTGTAAATTGTAAGGCGGACATGCATATGAATGCATGCACTCTTTTGTAGGAATGTTATGTATTCTTTCCATCACATCAGTCTTTATTGAGGGCAACAATGTTGCATAATACAGTGTTGCAACTAGATTTTTTTTTTCACTAATCCTACACCCACCCAAAGAGAAAGGGAACAAAAGGAGAAAAAAAGGAAAAGAAAAACAGAAACGTGCTCTTCGACCACCCCAATTAGCCATTAGTCTGGCTTTTTTTCATAGCTCTGGAGTGCTTCCTCTTTTGAAATTAGCAGAAGTGTGTGTGTGTTCCAGCATAGCCCTGACTGCATACACAAGAGCACACCTTTATTAATCTGTTTAGTGTTTCAGGATGCAAAGGTTTAATAGTGCATTGTTTCATTTCAACTGCAAAGTGTCTCATATCTTCAAGATTACATGCAAAGAAATTCATTCATTGTTCTAGATAAGACAGATAACACCTCAAAAACAAGCTGCCCTTTTTGACATGCCTTGTTTTATCATTTATCTTCTTCATGTTCTGTACGTGAAATGCTCAGATGACCCGTTTGATTGTGTTGTGTGGATTTCTGGCCATGCAGACTCATCAGTCAATATTATAAAGCAGTGAAAGCCATTTCCAGAAACTAGTGTTAACTCACTTCCCTGCAGATGGGTTTCAAAGAAGTGTGAGTGTATATGTGTGAGAGTTTGATGCATAGAGAGAGAGAGTGATGTCTGGAGGAAGTGTGGTTGGCCGGCCAGCCTGCATGCATGTATCAAGGTGATGCATTTTAAAAACGATACATGCATACACAGGCTATATATATACTGTGCAACGGAAATAAGAGACAGAGCATTCATAAATTAGATGTTGTAGAGTAAATGTGATCCGCATGACCCAATAACACAGTCACCTACTGATTAAAAAATAATGCAACATAGAGAAATGGTATACTGTACTCATAATTCATAACAGACGATTGTTAAAATAGTGCTATTGTTATTATTTGTAACAATTCTTTCATCATGTGATTCTTTGGTCATGCAGAAGTGGTTTCGTTTTTATTTTGATTCTCAATAAAATGGATTTTCAACTTTAGTGCCCCTATTATGGATTTTTGAAAATGACTTTTATGCAGTGTGAATCAAGTGAATCAAAACGGACCTGAGAAAAACTAGATTTTTGCATTGGTCTGAATGAAAATGCAGATTCATTCTTTGCCACTAGGTGCCGCTTTTGGAGCAGTAAAAGCTGCTTTAAATAAAATCGACCAATTAACGCAGATTAGCGTGATGCAAAAGAAGGGTTTGGAAAAATGAGCAAATGAGTTAAAAAAAATAAATAAACGCATATTATAAAAAAAGAAAGTGTTTTTTGACTTTGCATGCATGTCAACCTGTTGCTGTAGGAATGGGTCCAAAAACAGGCAATGCTTCAGAATGCCTTGTTCTAGATTAAGGTCTCATATGCCTTTGGTTGTGTTAAGTTACTGTAAACCATGTCAGATTTGTCAAGATTTATCATATTAGTTCATACTGCCATGAGTTTTTCTCTACTACTGCCAGGAGAAACTTTTTTGCACTGATGATTCTCAGAGCGCTTCTTCCAAAAATGAGTTTTTGGAGCTCCATGGAGTATGTCTACTCAAATGCAAACATAGTTGCTTAGATATCTATGTTACGTAAACGCTTTAGTTCCTTGAATCTGAACAGGCCTTATTTCCCCGCAGTGACAAATCAAAACATGCAAAAATAACACATCCGTACGCAGCTACCTTTTCCAGAGAATGATTTCACTGAGAAGCCGATGTGATATCAGAAGCATATAGGTGATCAGTAGTCAGTACTGATCTCATGTGTTACTCATCACTGAGTGTCAGAATTACTGCGCTGTGCATCTGCTAATAAAGCAGCCGCCGCCTGTTCGTCTGTGTTTCCCTTAGAGAGTTTTGTGGTAATAATGGTGTGACCCAGTGGTGTGTTTGCAGATGCTCTAGTCATCTCATTGTGGTCTAATCGCCCAGTTTGTGTTCCAGCAATACGTCTTCCCATAACCTGTCCTACATGTGGGTGATTCTTGAGAAACATACCCAAGTTGTGTAAAAAAAAAAATGCATTAAAAAAATTAAGCCCTTCTAGGGTTCTATGTTTATTTATTTATTATTTTAGTAAGGAAAAAATGAAGGAATTACAACAAATACAACTTTACTGTTTTATTTCGCATTACTGAGAACAAGTTTTTTGCAAAATGCATCTGATTGCATTAAAAGGACAATTCATTTTAGTGCTGTGATTATTTCCTGGCTAAATATAACTTTAATAATATTCTTGTCTGTTTTTGTAAGATTCTCTCCTGCACGTACACACAGACTACTTTTTAATCAGATCAGTCTGTTTTACTCACCCTGTGAATTTCCTGATATTCACGTACATGCATGCTTGTACTCTCCGTCTGTGAGTGTGAACAACAAGAAAAACGCAGTGTCACCTGTGGTTATGTTAATACGTGCATGTGTGGGTTTTTTTCGAGAAACTGAAAGCGCCGTTCTGTGTGTGAACTGAGCCCGGCTGCTGCTTGTCCATGGCTGATGTTTGAAGCTGTCAGAAGGCTTGATAAACATCAGGGTGTGAGCGTCAAGTCTGCTGTGCTTTTTACAACTTAATAATTTTTTGATTTCTCAGTATCCCTTTCGGTACTAGATCTTACTCATGAGACTTATGCTACTGTGTGCAAGAACATCCGCTGCTCGAGTGAACATTAAGTACTTCGGGATAAAGTTTAGGTTAGTTTAGGTTGTGAAAAGCATATTGCAAGTTGAATAGATTGCAATTGAAATCAAATAACAAATATGTGGTGCTGTATTACAGCATTTGATTGGATCTCCCAGAGGAATAATGGTTTAAAAATGCTGTGTCTAAAATTCAAAAGGATAGTATCTGATGGTTTTTGTTTATATAAGTCATCAAGTTCCAAAACAATTTGCACTCCATTGACTTTTCCCATATGGTGAGAAAAAGATCCACTGGCACCGTTTTCAAAATATCTGATATCAAACTAGTATAAAATCACAAAGCCTTCCAGTTCGCCATTAATCATCACCTCCTACGTCTCCCTCAATTGTGGTTGATTTTTTACAAAAATTGGTACAGGTGATCCTCAGAACATGTCTTGCAAAAATGTCCAAAGAGATTTCTAATTTTTAACCTCTTTTCCAATAAACTGAAAAAAAGGTATGTCCATGGATATAAGACCATAGTTTACTTGTTTGGGGACTTACCAGGTATTTCTTATGAATAGACAAAAATTACAAGATTTTTAAATTTGAAGTTTATTTTGAGTATGGAGACTTTTCCAGGCTTCCAGGATTTTGATTGCTATATTGTCAAATATAAGGTTTAAATAGACTTTACTGAGACATCTCCTGAAACAAAATTGTGATTTGTTACTTTATTTATTAATTTACTTACTCAGGGGGTATATTTAAAAAGGAAAATAAAGGTTTTAAATCAAAAGTCTTCATTTAATCTCACTGCGGTCTCATAGACACTTCTAAGACATTCAAAAGTTTTTTAAATTATAAAGTGTTTCCTTTTGTGGTTAATATTGTTTTCTAACACATGCAACCCTGCGATAGTTTTATGTAAGCCAGCTAAACTGTTTAGTTATGCCTGAATGTCCCTTTTCACACCACAAACGATGACTAAATGTCAATCTGTCTTGCATATTCGGATGAGGATCTGCAGAAGCAGGTGTGGCTCATCAGGGCGTGTGGTGGTCTCGTGAGAGAGCTGGCAGTTCTCAGAGTGAGAAAGAGAGAGAAGAAAGCGCTGAGAGCTTTTAGTCAATCAGACCACAGGACACTCAAAACTGTCCAGCACTTAAACGGTTAAACAGCTCTTTTCGTATCACTCTCCCTGCTCACATTGTACAGTCAGTTCATTCACCTTATAAGGAATCCATCTGCTTTCACAGTAAGAATAAGAAAGACAGAAAAATGTACTGGAATTGTTGTTGTCGTGGTGCTGGTTGTTGCCAGGTTTAGGCTAAAGGTGAGAAAATGTCCCCTAGCTTTTCAGCGTGTTTTTGAGAGTGTGATCTCTTGAATTTCTCAAATCCATTAGTGTGGCTTCTTCATTAGAGCGCATTTTCTAAGCAAGATGCCCACAAAATTAGGTGTAGGGGTTAAATGTGTCATCTCTGCATCACTTCTGTCATCAACTGGAATTGCAAAAGTGGTTATTGCTTTTAATTTTCAAACAGCTTTCACTTGCCAGTGTTTTTTGAGTAATACACACACACACACACACACACACACACACATATACAGTAGTCAACATTTGAAGTGGATCAAAACATTTCATCCAAGTTGCTCTAAAATTAAACAATACCCAATATTTTTTTCAGGACAACTTTGAGGAACTTTTATGATCAACTTCAAATGTTGACTATACATATACACACACACACACACACACACACACACACATAGGCCTATATATATAGATGGGACACATGCTAGTTTGATTGCTGTATGTATATGCTTTATTTTTTTAAGATTAATTGCTTTTTTTTCCCCAAAGCATTGTTGGATGCCACTGTTTCTTGTAGCTATGAGAAGATTTGATTTTAAATGCAGTGCCATATTAAACTATATCTGGTGTGAATTTCAACTCATAGCGATCTTGAAGTAAAAAAAGGTGTTAAAGCTGAAGCCTGACAGTGATGAAGACTTTGAGAAGCCTAACAGTAACAAGACCGTCCCTGCTGTTTTCAAAATGGCGAACAGTTAAAAACACTAGACATGTCGTAATCAAAAAGTAATCAGTTCCATTACATTAAAGTATTTGAAATAAATACACTATTAATACATTTTATATAGGTTACTGTGATCAGGAGCGTCGTAGTTGGGTGAAAAGTGGGACTAAATTACCAGGGCCCCAAGTTTGGGGGTGCCCCTAAGAAGTGACATTTTATTTACCTTTAAATATAATTGATCACCATAAATGTTTTTAACTCATGTAAATGCTAATATTTTGGG
>JAUCMT010000001.1:22771391-22794361 GCA_032357475.1 Enteromius thamalakanensis
AGACACCGCTCAGCAGTATTTTGAAAGTGATTGCAGTACCAGTTTTGGCCATTTCTTACCTAATGCTCCTTTAAGCTTTTTGAATTACGGGGACACTTAAAATGTCCTCATAAATCACCTTCATATTGTAATACCTATGTCATACACATGTCATTATACAGATCTGTGTCCTCATAGACCACATAAACTTTAATATGCCTGTAAAAATGATCAAATATGTGAACTGTTTTAAAACAGTAGCATAGTACTAATAGAAAACTTGTTTCTAGAATGGAATATCTTCACTATTCTGGCTAGTATTACTATTCTATTTTTTTTTGTAAAAAAAATAATTGCTCACTCATATTTCAGTAGAATGTTGCTACTAAGATAACAAGACAAATCTCTCAAGATGAACAGACAATATACACAAATATTTCCTCTTGTGTAAATCTTCACAGGATATTGGGCCACTCAAGCAATCTGACATAAACGTTGTCTGTGTGTGTGTGTGTTAAACAGGAAACAGTGGGTGTATGGGTGTGTTTGGCATGCTCAGTGTTCATACCTGTGTAGGTGTGATGCTCGATTGTCACCACAGCAGTTAAACTGGTTTAGTTAGAAAAACCAGAGATATGAAAAATAGCTGCTTTTCATGGAATCCCAAACATTTCCTTCCTTAACATAGAGATTCCACGTAATAAATGTCTTTCCTGGGATTCGCTTGCTTTTGAGGAGCACTGAGAGTGCAGTCATTATCCATCTCCAGGGTTCGAAAGTCATCATAGTTTGTGAAACCAGTCATGGGTGGAAACTATACAGCGAATATCATTTTTGTCTAGCACAACAAAAGAGCAAAAAATAAGATATTGTTGCTCTGATTTTCCAAAAGCGGAAAAACCCGAGGCATTAAGATGTCAGGTTTGTTGTCACTGCCTCAATCATCATTTCAGAAACACCAAAGAGCAGCTTGAACTAGCTTTCTGTCATTAAAAGGCAATTCAAGGTACTGTAATGAAACACAAATCATAGTGTTTTAAATGCACATACATTTTTTTTCCAAAACAACTCGAGATTTAGTCGGTAAAAAAATTAAAGTTGGGGTCTCAGCCTTCAGCTTGACTGGGAGTTTGATTAATTTATCCTCCACTTGTTTCAGTTTTTTTTTTGTGTTGAGAAGCACTGTTCTTTTGGATGTGGAGCTGGGGTGTTGTTTCGTCCCCGGGCCGCTGAGGCGAGGTCATGTGATGATGCTGCGGGGACGTCCGTGGGCATGTGTGTGTGAGGAGGATGCTGTCAGTTCACATCAGCACACCTCTCTGGACACACGGGACCGGGGGATGCTGACCCTGCGGTTACCCAGCTGCAGTGAGGGGCCCCGGGGCTCAGGACGGCCCACGTCCCCCTCAGAGAGCCTCGCAGCTGGATGACTAGGAAATATCTTGCAGTGTTTCTCTGTATCTTGTTTGTTCTTCGGTGGTGTTCAGTGCTGAAAGCTGCAAACTGTGCTACCTGGAAAACACTCTATAAACACTTTATGTTTTGATCAATAAAAAAGGCCATGACTTTTTTTAATGTCCATTAACTTAATCAAAGATGTCCTTACAGTATCTTATTATTTCTAATTTTATTTCTTACTCTGTTGAATTCTGTGCAATCTATGAAAGCACGTTTTAGTAGCTTAGTAAGTGCTGCTTTTTTAATAAATTAATAAATTTTCTTTAATAAATGTAATAAACCCAATGCAAAAGATTTTTTAATCATGTTTTTTGATGTTTACTTTAAAAAAATGAAATCACTGAATTAATTAATGACAAATATTAATTAAATTAAATTAAAATTTCTATTTATATTCAATAGAAATTCAAATTTATATTACACTAATATTATGCTTTTTTTTACTTTGTAGGAAATCTTTTGTTGTAGCACTATAAACAGATATTTGTTAGAAAATAATACATACATGCACACACACACAAAATGTGCCATATATTTTGTCATAATTTATTTTTGTTTTGCTTAAACCTACAGTAAATGTACATTCTTGGCAATAGATTTGGTTGATCTTTTCTGTCAATGGATTGTTTCTGTCAGCAGCTAAATGAAACCGAACATAAAGTTAAACACTCAAACTGGTTCTGTGCTTGCTCATACAAGTCACAACCAAATCCCATTACCTCAGTCTCAGCAGCTGTTTACAAACATGAAGCACACAATCCAGTTTTAGCCAGCTGAAGTTGCTAAACTCGTTAACATTCAATTTCTGTAAAAATGATCCAACATAATTATCCAGCACGAATCCATCTTTCTCTCACGACCCTCTCAGATAAGAGCGCTAAATAATGACACTCCACATGGCGTGTTTATTTAATCCTGCCAATCACAACACTGTATCATCACCAACCCGCCAAATCAAATGGTAGTTTCTGACTTTTAATCCATGTGTGTTAGTTTTAAGGTCATCTATATACTAATGCACCTGTATGCGTTGCCAGAATTGTATTTAACTGACACTTTAGTGTTTCTGTTCCAGGAAAACAAACCAAAAATAATAATGACTCATCCTGCGCTTGCTGAGGAATACTTGCAATGTCAAATAAAACACTTTCTAGGTTTAACAACTCCTCTTTTATCAAAAGTCATTTGCGTTGCATTCAAAGCACACTTTTTTCATTAGCACGCTCGTTCCCTTCGAACCCATGACCTTGTTGCTAGCGCTCTGTTGTTTGCGCTACAGTACTGTTTGGCTTACTGTTAGTTCAACAAACAACAGCAAGTGGAAAATCATGGTTTATGGCTATGATATAAACTAAAACCCATAGCGCACCGCAGGCCAAAACTGAGTTCCACTGTCCTGAAGTCAATGGCTTTTGATTTAAAGACTGATATAAGGTGGTTTGCACAAGCTCAAGATATTGTCATGTGTTATTCTATATCATAAAATGCATCAGTATGCATAACCCCTGCGGATTGGCTTTTCAGGGGGAAACTCGTTTAGTCCCCATTATAGCCTTATTATGTGTATAATCATACTTCTAACTCAAACTGTGTTTAAATAGCTCGTTGTGTTTGATTAGCCATTGAACAAAACGTGTAAGAGTTATAAATATTTTCTGGTCGCTGAGCATTTTTCTGCAGTAATCCAAAAGACAATGGAAAAATGATTTTTGTTGAGGAAACCGGGGTGATGCAAACTGGTTCGTCCTACACAAAATGTAGAGTCCTTTAATATATCTGCCCCCGGACATCCTGTTTTAGTAGGAAGCATATCAAAACTGGAAGCAAAAGGAAAATGTATTTCTTCTTTTTTTTTTTTTTTTTTTTCATTCTCAATACTCTAATTAATGTGATAACTAACGGATCTGTTTTGTCATTCTCAAATATATGAGCTGCTGAGGGATGTTTTAACACACTGCTTGTGCACGCACACACTCTGTGATTTCAACACTGGGATGATGACGAGTGGCTTTACGGTGTTTTACGATGTTTGCGCGTTACAGTGCCCGGAGGGTGAAAGTGTTCCACAGGTGGAAATCTGAAAAACCTGCAACACATACACACACACACACATGCACACATGCACACACACAAACATATGAATCAACATGGGGGAGGGGTCGCTTAAATTTGTTGCCCTTGCCAACCTTGTTTTAGCGCTCTTATGACCTCATGTCTAGGAAAGAGTTGTTTTGTGCTGTCTGTTTCGCTCTCTTGAACACACACACACACACACACACACACACACACACTGATCTAATCTTACGGCCATGTGTCATGTACGGTAATACGTGGGCACGCTGGCATACTTCCAGTTTGCTTGTTTCATATTTATGCACACTGCCAGTCAAACAGTTGGACACACCCCCTTATTTTTTTCTTTAATGTTTTCCAGATTTTAGAAAGTGAAAACTGCGATGCACTAATAGTCTATCTCAAAATTGTGAGTTAAAAAGGTAATAAGTAAAAAAGCAATACGCTGAAATACTATTACAGTTTAATAAACTGTTTTAATTGATGTAAATGTATTGCAAAATGTAATTTATTGTTGAGAACAGAGCAACATCAATACTCCAGTCTTCAGTTAATATGCTTATTTAATATGATTAACATTACACATTTTTATGCATTATTTGATTTAATAGAAAGTTGAAAACTTTAATGCATTTAATGCATTCTTGACAAACATTTTAAGATTATAGAAAAAATACATTCGGTCAGGGCGTCCAGATTTTGACTGTTAATGCATGTTATATATTTATATGACTGTGCGCACTGAAGCGTGCATACGCCTACTCTTTCTTTGTTTTCTGTTTTGAGTGTTGACAGTAGGCTGTCAGTAAACAGTAGGGGATGAACAGAAAGCAATTTGTTCGACAATGAAACCTTGTGAGCGTCATTAGAAATTACATAGCCGCCGACCTGTATAAAGTGAAGTATAAGTATGAGTATTACAGGGTGACATGTAGAAAACAGACAGTACAGCTAATTTAATGCTACACTTTATTTACTGAGTAACTGCTAGCGCTGCAGACACAGTGGCTGCTCTAACCAATGACAGGAGTCAGATTTAGTTAACATTAAATCAACACCAAGACTGTTTTGGTGTTGTGTTGAGAGTTCTGGTTGATAAAACAGCACCAGACTATTATTTGTGACCTGTACATTGTAGCTTGTAAAATATAAACGGATGTCTTTCAATTGATGTTGTTGGATTTCAAAATTCACAACCCAAACAGCTTGAGATTTGAGTTCTCAGTCAGTTTTCTGTGGATTTTGTCCGGGAATATGCAAGAGCGGTCAAGGGTCATGCATGCTGAGGGAGTGAGTGGCACTCCACCTCAAAACCACTGTGGGCCTTACTGATAATTTAACACAATTCCTCCTCCTCCTCCTCCCTGTATTGTGTATAAAAGAGACAGAGAGAGAAGTACCACTTTTATTTTCAGGAAGGAAACGCATCTGTGGAACTGTAACAGAGACAGAAAAGCGGAATCTGTCAGGAACATTTAAATATAGATGCCCTTCGCTCCCAAAACACGCACATACACCCACGTCTATGCCCTTTTTTTAAAACACCAGCCTCCTAGAAATTATACAATTAATATATTGCAACAACTACTATGATTACATCAGGGTACAAGACCTCAATTATATATAATGAGCTCTCTTTAAATCAGTATAACATAATCATCATCATCATCAGTGTTACAATCATGCAATAATCTTCAAGTGGGCTGTGCTCCAAAAAAAAAACGTGGATGGAAAGAGACAGACAAAATTAAAGTGAAGTGAAAAATGATCTGTATCCACTTTCAAAACCAGTGTGAAAGCAAGAAGAATTTATTTTCCAGTCAAGCGATCTGAATTAGGTTGTTTTAAATAATAATACAAATATTATTGTTATAATAACATTATTATAAAACATATTAATCAAACCAACCAGCTTGAGTAGAATTACTAGCCTACATCACAAACTCTGAATTAAAACCAAGCATAAAAAACTCTGGAAAGACAAAATATCTCATTTTCAGGAGTTTCTGAAGAAAAAAAAAACAGTATTTTGAGTGCAACAATAAATAATACAATATATAAGAAACTTTACAAAATCTTTAGTAATATCTTAGACCCAAAACATTTTAAGCATAGACTGTTATAATTATTCTGTAGTTTTTACAAAAACATTTTGGCAGCTGTGGTTGCCAAACTGTATATTTTACAGTATAAAACTGTAACTTACAAACGAGAACATTTAAATACAAACCAGTAAATTCAACAACACACGCTAGAATTAAAATCTGTGCTGTAACTTTAACATATTGACAAAGACCATAATAATAGTGGTATAAGAGAAAGCCATGAGAAAAATTAAAGCCCTTCATAAGTAGCTTCGCCACAAGAAGAAGTATATACTAATATGTATAGAAAGTGCACAGTTCGTGCAAACACTAAACCCCATCATGGTAACACACACTTAAATATGTAATAAACATTCATTAAATAACAGAAGATGTAACATAAAACCCAAATGTACATAACTGATAACAAAACCATAACTATTTAAACAAAATGTTGGAATATTGGTTTACAGCTTTCGAATGTAAATTCTAAATTGATTTGTTTCACTTATTTTTAAAAACTGTACAATTAACAGCATTTTACATTAATTACATACAAAATTACATTAAGCTGTTTTACAGTTTCTTCCTGTATATAGTACGGGAACTTACTGTTAACCTATTAACAATTTTTTACAAGATATAACAGTAAAATTACACTTATTTTTTACAGTGTAGGCTACGTTTTACTTGGTTTTACAGACAAGACTTACGCCTAGTTCCAGGCAAAAATGTAACACTGATCTGTTTCAGCTGCAACTGATCTTAAAATATATCATTGCCTTTTTGTTTTGTTTCAGGATGCACACCAGTAATGGATATAAAATATATGGATATAAAGTAGATAAAAAGACTAAAATGCCCTTAAATGTCCTAACTGAACTAATCCTGGTTTAGTCTAAGTTCTGCATGTGAAACCAGGCCTTTAGGTTTATGCACATCTGTACTGTATATAAATATAGAGATGAAATAATATATAAAAGGTAAGTGAGGAAATAAAGGATTTTTATTTGTGGAACCCTAAAGTTGCACTCTATGGGCAATTAATCTCATAGAATTAAACCTGTTGCAAAATCAAAATAGGTTTTTATTGATGTGGTTATGCCAGACCCCAAAGTGACACACAGACTTTCTTTGTTGAATCACAACATCAAACCATAGAAAGCCAGGCTTCATGCCACCACTGAATTCCCCACTGCTGCGTGTCAAGAGTCAGACATCTAATGGCTTGTTGTGTCTGAATGCATCTGACAGACAGTTACAGTCTGTTTACTCTACAGCGCTGATAAGGGCAGTCCAGCACACAGACTGTAAAAATTAGACTACTCAAGTGCGTATTGATAAGATAGAGACTGAGACGGGAAAGTGTGTGTGAAAGCAAACACTTGAAGCTGTAATTGCTAACTGGCTGACTGACAGATAGACAGACAGGTACACAAAGAGTCAGCGTTGTTTGCAGACAAACAGGTGTAGTTTTGACTAGACGCCCTTGCAGACTGTCTAGTCTGGCAGGGCTGGACGACAGTTAAACAAGACAGTGGAGGGAAAGTGTAATGTCCAAGTCCGCATACACAGACACACCCACGGCCACATCCACATAGACACAAGCACATCCACAGGCCAACACTTAGATACCCCCATTTGTCCGAAAACAGTTACACGCATCGGTACGCGCACATGTAAACAGTACAATAATAGAAAAGAAGAAGTGCCTGTGTTTCTGTGAGAAACAGAGATACGGGTAAGATGTTTACTTGCATGAAAACCACTCTTAAATCACTGTGTGGAAACAATGATGTAGTGTTTGTGTAGGATTATGTGAGTTGCTGCTATATAATGGCTAGTTTGGCTAGCTACACCACACACAGATTAAAGACAGCGGTGGAAAAAACTCAAATTTCCGTAGAAACAAAGGGGAGTTGAGAGACCTTCACCCAGGGTCCTTCCTGACTAATGAAACTAATGTTTTCTATAACAGCAAAACCACACACTGGCTTATGGGTAATTCTCACATTGCTCAGATACGCCGTGTAACCCATCAGGTATGTAGCTGTTTGGTGTGACTGAACCAATGCATCTCTGTGGTGAGCAAATGTAGTAATTTAGTCATTTTCCCATTCATTTTCGTTTACAGGGCACATGAGGCTATTTTTGTTTTTAACAAGAAGTAAATACACCGCCACTCCTGTGCTTTTTTAAATGGCATATCCAACCACTGTGTTGTTCATTAAATGTTTAGTAGCAATGATTCAGTATCAAATATTTCTCAAATCTTCTCAAATTGGCGGGATTCCTTCATTGTTTCTCCTGTCTTCAAGACAAACGTGTTTATTTTCTCAATTAAAACTCTAAAAGGTGATAAAAGGTTACTTGTTTTTCAGTCTAATTTTAACTTTAAACGTATCTTCAGAGGATATCTTGAAAACACCAGCTTGGTTCAGCAGCGCACCCGTGTGGTGATGATCAGTAACTACTCTCTTCATATTCGCCTCAGATAAAACAAGTCTAATAAAAAAATTGTGGATTGATATTTCTCGATACAGGTGTCAGTGAAATTTAATCTAATTCACAATAACCACAAATGTTGGTTAAGAAGTCGTCCCTGGTACTTAATGTACTCATCTCTAAAAGCTTTTACTCATTTGAAAACGCTCACTTTGACTCATTCAGTAGTAAATGTGTTAATTCTAATCTGGTCGTAAGTTGCTCTCCTATGGTAACGGCATGTTAAGTGTTCTAGATGCAGATATGGGCTACTGATAATGTGATATCTTGATTGAAAAAGATGGCGGGGTACTGTGTTGACAAACGGGGCTGGATATTTGAGGTTTTTCTTGCCAAAAAACAAAAACAGTCATTTCCGCTAATGATTATGTCTTTATGCAATTATTTGGACAGACCACAGAGGAGTCTGAATGAAGTCTCTTCTGAGTCCCAGATTCAGTGAGTTCCAAGAAGTGTGTCTGTGAACCTCAACTCATCCCCCCCTCATCTGATACACAGACACAAATACAGAGTGTGCACTGGTGGTTTGTGGTCAGTTGATAAATGCACTGCAGCCTACATAAAACAGGGGAGAGTCGCACACACCTAACACACATATTGACACGAAAAACACATTCCTAAGAACACCCAGTTTTTGTTCTAATAAGTTCTTAGAATTGCAAACCAGCCGCAAACACACACACACACACACACACACACACACACACAGCTTTCACATGCTGTACACGCAGTCTAATAAAGAACATTTGACCTCAGAAACCTATTTTCCTGCTGTGCATGCTTGTACCACGAGGCCCAGTGTCTATGTATTTATTAATAGGCTTTATTTTGATATGCAGAATATAATTTTTATGTTTCTTGTTTTTGATAACCTGAACATGCTTTTAGGAACATCTCATTTGATTAATTTCTACTCTCTTACCATTTTTATTGCAGCAATCCCATAAACTATTTTTTATTTTTTTGGTTCCTCACATACTAACACGAAGATTTTATTCCCTGGTGTAAGGAACATTTTAATTATCTGCAGATGCTTTTTCAGTGGTGCAATGAGAAGCTTGCATGGATGTTAAAAGTTCACCATGGAACTGTCAATACCATAACCTTTATTTTAAAGAGCATGCATGTATGTGTTTTCATGAACGCATGCATTTGTGGCATGTGCATGCGCTCTGGTCAGCATCTCTTCTCTTCTGTTCTCTAAATCCTCCTTTTGCTCTCTCCAACACAATACCAGCAGCATTTGCCCTGCTGGGTCAAACACGCAAAAAAAAGGTTTTTACTTTGTGGATGCCAGGCGAACAGAACAGTTTGGTAAGCGAAGAGCAAAATACATGTTTAACTCTTACATTTTAAGTGTCTGTGTGTTATATGCTATAAGCAAACACCCTGAGCTGGTGCAGTGTAGACAGGAAAACAACTGAATATATGGCTAGTTTTGAATCCCCAATGAAGTAGTTGAGAAAGATTGGAAAACATGTTATTTCCCCCCACAGACGAGCCATTTACAGACACTGACTGCTTCTTCTGAATTAATGACTGTTATTAGTTCTGTTTGCTTATTGCATAGGTTTGACTGCATTTATTCTATTGTAGGTCACTGGCTCCATCTTGAGACGTCCTCTTTAACTGCAGTCAAAAAGTAGCATGGCGTTCAAACTCTTTTGAAGGGGAATTTGAGTGAGTCGCGTGAATAGATGCACTTTTTATTACAAGAAACTCACACACAAAAACCCAGAGTAGCCTATCTCTCTTTTTTTCCAGCTCTCAAACTTGGACGTAAGCAGACATCACAAGGACGAACATTTTATGACAAATGCATGGCGTAGTATGGTCAGTTTGCGTACGTCATTATTGTGTATGTGTATCTATACGCTATCAATTGTTTGACCTTGTTATTGTTGGATCTCGGCGTTCCATCAGATATCACAGAACGAAGCGAGAGATTCAAGCCATCCTCAGTCATTCCTCGGCCAACAGAACAAGTCTGCTGCTCTCAGGAGGCAAGACAAACCAAGATAAAACTATGAACTTTGATTCGTATTATGAGCCTTACATAGGGATTGGTGAGATACAAAAGTCACTGGCTCCACCTGCTGGACAGTGAATGCGCTTAAATGCACAATTATGCTGATGGGACTAAAATACGGAGTAAATATGCAGATAATTAAATGTCAGAAAATGCTCTGACCAAACATTTTCCCCCCGTAGTATTGTATTAGGCTACTGATATTCTCAGTATTGTTGTTTAATATTACTTAAAAGACAAATCATATTTCCGTTTTCTTTACGTGAAAGATTCCGCGTGCCTTATTTTTGTTGTTTGTAGCTTGTTTTATTCTGTGGTGATAATTTAATTGTTTTATTTGAGTGCTTTGAGTGTTTTTTATTTATTTATTATTATTTAGCAATTATCAAACGCCAGAAAAGCGCTGTTCAGTTATAGTGGAACATTTAGTTTGGTCCTATACTTTGAAAATTATAGTTTTTTGCATTACCGTTATATTTGATAAAATATTAATTTCTATTAAAAATTATGTGGCTTAGTCCAAAAATCAAAGCTTCAGAAAAATAAAATATTTCTGAAAAAAAATATTTAGCTACTTTAGGTGTGGTAAATAACTAAATAAAGATGTTCCTTGGTTGCTTAGCTATTCTCTTGGGAAAGTTTTTTTTTTTTTTTATCAAAGGGATTATTAAAGGTCGTAAATATGATTCAGACCACTTGTCATGTACAGTCTACCTGAAGGTAGGAAACACTTAACACTTGTGCTCAACATCTGACTGTTTGAACTTCAGGTGAGCAAGAGCTTCTGTAGTCGTGAGAAAGAAACCATTTATTTAGCCATAAACACATAAGTGAGTGATTATTGTTTTAGTATAAAATCATATCTTGTTCAGCACTTCACCTATTTTTGTAACGAATATAAATAGCCTATAGGCTACATACACAGAATCAGAAATGCATCGATGCTCCGTAAATTGTAAAATGAAGGCTCAAATAAAAATGTATCGATATGTCAAAAAAAATGAAAAAGTGAAAAGCACACACAGCGAAGCCTTTCTGTTCCCACGGCCTGATATGAAGAGATGAAAGGTGCACTTGTCACCACCTCACGAAAACTCACCTACTCACAGCCATTATTCATACAGGTAGCTATTTAAATAATAAACAGCTATAATAAAGCAATGATGACCGATCATCAAAGAACCCGTTGAAAGTATATAATGGTCACTTCTAGCTTCATGTCCACAATGACAGCAAGGTGACCGCGCGGAACCTTGAACCGCGAGACTTTCTTCAGCGATTCTTTTATTAAGCGACAGAAATCGAATTTCGAACCCAGAGTGTAACATTCTCTAATTTAGCGAAAATGACGTTTCAAATCAGCTTTTTTATTCTGCTGTCAGTGGTCACTTTGGTTGGCGCTTTTTTCCCTCGTAGCGCCTTCCAGAGGGACTTTCACCGACACACGGCGAAAGATTTGGAGTCTTCCGGGAACGGACCCGACGAACCTCTTCGGGGATCTGTCAGAGTTGTCAAACTAAATCCTAATTTTCTGCGACGGGCCGGCGGTAGTCACGTGTCGTCCAAAAACTCACCGGGTCGAGGCGCGTTTCCCGCTTTCTTGGCCCTCGGACGTCCCGGTCCTTCAGTCCTGTCCCGTAACAAACCTGCGGCCCTGCTTCCTCAGGTGAGCGCGAGCAGCACCGGCGCAGACGCCAGGAGGAAACAGGGGCTGGAGATGTGGCAGAAAGTGATGCACAAAAGCGAGCGAAGCAGAGAGGCCGTGGCGTTACGCGTCAATCCCAAAGACATGAGCAAACAGAGCTGTTCAGCAGTGCCGTTCACACAGGTAGCCTTCATTCATTGTATTTCTATGTAGCCTGTCTATGTATGCTTAATGTTTATTGATTTTTTTTACTAATTGATTTTGTAAAAAAAAAAATTAGGCCTACTGTATTAGCTACAAAGGTGATGTTCTTATAGACTATATTTTATAAATATTTAATTAATATGTATTTTACAAATTATCAATATTTGGTATGCACTACTAGTGTATAAAACCTCAATTTAATTGCTGTCCTCAAAATTAAAGTAAAATAATATAAATAACGCATAGGCCTACGTGCTTTGCACTTGTTTTAATTTCCGAGGGGTCAAAACAGTATAAAAACTTAGCCTACAAATAGTCTGTTTTCGTTTAAGAAGTTAATATTGTGACCAAAGGGATACATATCTAAAATTAGAATTTATAGCTTACATAGGCTACAAATAAGCTGGATAAAAAAATTATAGGCCTAGCCTATATTAACAGTATGCTAATAATTGTGCTTTGTTTATTTGTTTTTGATTGGTTTCCCTATTTACGCCGGGTTATTAAATCAGATTTCAACATTTTAATTTACCTTGCGTTGTTTGAAAAACGGTTGTTGTTGTTTTTTTTCATACGAGCGTATGAAAAACAATAATTTCAGAATTACTTTGTGTTCGCAGCGCATAGCTGAAGACGGCTGTGAGACTGTGACGGTTCACAATCATCTCTGCTACGGTCAGTGCAGCTCCATGTTCGTCCCGTCCAGCGGAGAGTCCCGTGGGCAGCAAAGAGCGCAGTGCACTCGATGCAGTCCCTCTAAATCGCGCTCTGTGCTCGTACCCCTGCGTTGCGGGACAGAGGTGCGAGAGAGGCGCGTCATGATCGTCGAGGAGTGCAAATGCGAAACAAGCAGCGAAGAGGCCAAAACTCAGAACACGGAAATGTTTAATTTATAACAGACATTTAATTAATTTTTTTCTAATTTAGGTCTAATATTTAAGTGCACCAATGGCGTGTATATTTACAAGATTGACAAGCCACATAAATGTGTATGATTTGTGTTGTGTGTCTGAAGAGCGACCGAGATTCGGTTCATAATGTCAGTGTTAAACACGAGTCTCTGGTAATACAGGGACATTTTTTTCTGTAAACAGCCGTCTGATATTCAGCGGTATCTTTGTGTTAATTGTATGATGCTGCTGCTCTTGAGTTTTTTTTTTTTTTTTTTTTGAGAATCTAGTTCATAGCTTCACCTATAGGTGTCGCCGTTTGGATTAATATGATTTCAAAATTTTTTAACTTTGGTTTACTCTGTTTAAAAAATAATGAATTGAGGTGAATTTAAAAACTTTGCAATAACGGTTTACGCGACTTTTCCCTAGAGTATCTATATATAAAATGTTAAATGGTACAAGCAACACACAAAGTGCATCACTTTTAAATGAAAAAGTGGAAAAACAATAAAACATCTAATAGAAAATCCACAAGCCTATGTGCGTTTGTTTAAATGCCTCCTAATTCATTTTATTTATAAACAACAGTAAACTAAGAACAATACAGAATTTTTTATGTAGCCCATGTATTCTGTTGTAATTGTGCTTGCTGTTTTCTGCTAATATAGGCAAACAATTATTTATTATTCGAAGTTCATTAACCAGTTGGTTCTATACTATATCTAACCAGGGGTATGCTATAGAAAATGCGTATTGATCGTCTTGCAGCTTAGATAAACAATAAAAGCATAAACCTTTAATGAGACTATCGTTTAACATTAAAATGCATGTTAAGTGTTGCTGCCTAATTACTCTTTTCAGTACTGTGGGAAACGTCATCTCCCTATAGGACAGCTGCACTTCAGTCCTGAACGCGTGAGAGAGAAAGAAAAGTTTTATTCATCGATTTTCTGGCACCTGGCTGGAAAAAAAGGTCGAGTTTACTCATCCTACACGAAAAATCGCCGGAGGGAGAACAAGGGGGTGCTTTGCATCACCTTGGCAGTCTGTCAAACCCGCTTCTTACTGCAATTTGCATTGCGCGCGAAATTGCCCCCTCCATCTACTCGTCGCGTGTGGTGTGGGTTTAACTGGCAGTTCTGTTCTACGTCAGTCTGTGCAGCGGTTAATGAGCTAAATTTAAGTAAATTAATAATTTATTTATTCCAAAGTGGTTCCTCGTGCAACAGATGTGGAGCTTGTTTTATATAAGTCGCGAAAACGCTTTAGAGCGCGCTGTTGCCATGGCAGCGCTGAACGAGGTGGGGGCTCTTTTTCGTATTTGGGCTCCCGCTTCACTCGTGCCAAGAACCAGAGCTTCGGGAAATCTAACCACCGTCGGAAAAGCTCGTTAAACGACAACAACGCGAACCCGCGAGCATCCTAGTATTTGTGTAGGGTTGAGCAAGCAAAGAACGGCGGGAAAATACGCCAGAGAAAGGTGCCATTAAAACTGCATTAGAGGAAAGTGGTGTGTGGTTAGTGCAATCGCTAGGTTGACAGGAACCGCAATGGATCGGTTCATAACATTGCAACCCGGGGTGGCGTATTGGTGTTATAGTCAACTAGGGAAATTTGATGAAACTTTACAGAGAAACAAGCTTTTACGGTTGAAGCTGATATTAATACAAGCCTGTGTTTGCATGAACAGCAGTGCAAAAACTAGTAGGCCTAGCCTATAACTTGTCACTCAGCCCAGCTTATTGTGCTCGCTAAGCCTGGTTTAATATTCAGCTGCCCCACACATGCCCAGCACTGTGTATCTCCTGAGAGTGGACCAGTTGGACTTTTGCATATTGAACCTTTTTAATAACATGGCACTGATTGAGGCCTTTGAAATGTGGACTTGGGTCTGAAGCCGGTCCATGGGTGGATGGTGGATTGGTTGGAGCTGACAGCTCTATGCATGGAGAGAGGGGCCACGTTCCTGCATGCCTCAGGGTCTTCAGTGTGAAATGCCAGGGTAAACTTAGAGATGGTACGGTTGCAATGACATGGATGTGGCATGGACGTCCAGGAGCAGCTGGGCAAGGTTGGCACATGATTGCCAGTGGGAGTTTGTGCCGCAGGGCACTGCCAGCTTCTAGTGCTTCAGTTGAATCATACAATTCTCCATTACAATTGTACATTGAGTTGCTTTCAATTCACATCCAACCTGCAAAACCCAAAGCAGCTGTATGTAAAAGCACACAGGACCAGGGTTTTTATAGGTCACGTTAAATCACAGTCTATGGCCGCAAGTTAGCTAACTGTAAGAACGTACAGAAAAAAACTCTGGCTTTAAAAGAAATCGAAGGAATAATTAAATTAAATGAAAACCGTGTATTTACTTACCCACAGGTTGTTTCAATGGAACACAAAAGGAAAAATGGAAAAGCTTTTTATTCCTCTGTCAAGCTCCAAAAAATCATAAAGATAGACAGTACGACTAGTATATTTTATAGTTTAAAGTTCCATTTATGAACACAAAAAAGCTGCCTTACCAAATAGATTAAAAAACATTTAAATAAAATGCCATAACTGTAGTTTATGTGCTTTCACAGAATTTGGCCTCAATTGAATTTCTCATTCGCTCTCATGTATGCACAAATGCATGCGATTTTCAGTCTTGGTCTTTGACCTGTGGGATGTGCAAACATATTAATTAGACATTATAGATTAAAGCCTGTGAGATGCAGGTGATGTCACATAACAACTCTAATTGCATTAATTAGGGTAATTAAGGCCAGACATTTGGCGAAAGCATCTTGTGTAGCCCTGCCTGATGTCATATTTTCCTGTCGTCTGCCTCACCGTGCCATGTTTCCGAGCTCAGCTTCCATGTGTGCCGGTGTCTGCTGGCATCAGGATAACTGTGTTCATTTACCCTGAGAGAGCAGGAGACATACGCTCTGTTACAGCGCCTAGTGAGCTGCCTACATAGCTGTATTTTAAGGCATCATATGTGCGCTCCCAACATGAAGGCTGTTCCAGAAGGTAGTGTAATTCTGCTTCTTAGATGTGTATTTTTCAAAAAACAGTCTGACAATGCTCTGTGATAAACGCAGAGAAAAAATGATTCACGATGGCAGACAAAAACAAAGCATTGATTAAAAAATGGTCAATGGTCCATTTCAGTTTCGTGAAGAACCATTATTATCCATAGAACCTTATAATGGAGGTTTCTTATAATGCTAAAATTAATGAACTGCTCTTCACACTAAGACTCGTTGAAATACTTTAGTGGACCAAAAATGGTTCTTCTCTGGCATTGCTCTGACAAACGCTCACAATGTTTTGGAACAGTTGCATTTAAATGTACTCTAAAATATTAGATGCTAATGTCTGGGAGAGAAAATATAGAAAAAGAGAAACTATGAATTTCTTCCAGGAATGTGTGCCAGGTTTTAATGGGGAGAAGCTCATTATTTGTCTTTTCCTCCGCTTTCGGCACATGGCTTTTGAGTGCACAAGGGGGAAGAGGAAGAGGAAATGGAATTCTCTTTAAGAATTCATCACCTTCTGAGATGCAGGAAGTGCCCGTGGGAGCCATTTTGTTTCTCAGATTGTGCTGAGCGGAGTGCAGCGAAGAGAGAAAATCTGGGCACAGATGAGCGTGCATTCTGAATGTCACTCAGACTCCAGAGAGTCTCTAATTGATTTGGGACTTTGATTCTTCGCTCATTTGGAGATCACACTGCACACAGAGTAGTAGTGAGCGACGCAGCCGTAAGCTTTTAAATGTCTTGTGTTAAACATGGCACAGATGCTGTGCAGAACTTTTCTTTTCTTTTTTTTATTTAAGAGCTGTGAGAATGTGTATATAGTGTGCTATTCATTCATTTTAGGTTTTTTATGGCAGCTATGGCTCCATGAAGAACCTTTAAAATCCATGGGACAGTGGTAAAAGCTTCTTCAGATTATTTAAATATCGCTAAAAGAATAGTGACCCAAAACAGCCTGGTTACAAACATGTTTCAAAATATCTTCCTTTGTATTTGGCAGAACAAAGAAATTCATATAGGTTTGGAACAACTTGAGGGTGAGTAATGATGACAGAATTTTCATTTTTGGGTGAACTATTCGTTATTATTTTAAGAACTGTTGGTTGAAAGGTTCTTTGGGGAACCCAAATGGTTCTTCTATGGGAACACTGCAAAAAACATCTTTTGGAAGCCATTGTTATCAGTTTATAACGCTTTCTTACAATGACATTAATAGATCGTTCATTCAAAGTCATCTGGACTTTAATAGTGTGTGTGAAGTGTTAGCACAAACATAATAATACTTTTTTCTTTTAAATATCTTTATGCAGAACATTTAAGCAAGTTGCGAAATAAAAAAATCCTCAATTTCTGTAACATTTGCATATCCAAAAAAAAAACCCGAGTGTGTTTGAATGTTCAAAAGTAACACTTCTGACTTAATTGGAACTTCAGAAAAACATTCTTAGAACACATTTTTGTTAGATGCTAGCATTCCAATCCAAACACGAATTTGAGCTTCAAATCAAAAGAAAAGGCACTTTGCATGATGAAGTGAAGGACTGCATGTGAATTTGCTACCAAACAGAAAGAAAATAAAAGGTCTAAAAGGAAATGTTGGAGAGATTCTGGCCTGCAGTATTGCTGGATTTCATCCGTCCGCTGTGCCTAACTCTGCTGGCCAGGCTGGAGCAATCATCCACCAGCCTTGCACTGTCTGCATGAAGATAAATGAGACAATTAGAGCTTCTCTGTTATCAATTAAACATCCAGGACGGCTGTTTTACATCAAACACTGCAATTGTGATTCACTGTGAATCCAGATTCTTTTGTTCAGACTCCCATCGGGCAGCAATCTAAACCGAGAATGCCAGTTTTAGGTAAATTGTTTTTTTGGACATTGTACTTCAGTTTTCATGGCCAATTTCAAATGTTTTGGGATGTTTTTGTGCTTTGTTTTGGTTTTGCTACTGTGATTGCCTAGAATTCAAGCTCCCCCACACACACACACACACACACACGCAGAAAGCATATATACGGAAGTGAGAGAGGGGTCTCGGGCTACAATTTAGGGGGTGCAGGTGGCGCTAAGCCGGTATGGGCTCTGCCCGCTGTCCCTGCACGATGCCAGCGTGCTGCTCGCATACACACACATACACAGATGATGCCAATACCATCTGTCATCGGTGAGAACATCTGCAGCTCAAGGTGCCCTTGTCACCCATAGTTAAAGTAACGAGAGGGAGAGAGAAAATACAACTACAGATCTTATTAGGATCAAGCAAAATGCAATTCAGCTGAAATAAACCTGTATCATTTTTCAGGAATTTCATTTTATTAATTTTTCTGTTCACTTTCATAAAGATGACCAATTCAAACCTGTTACAAAACCCATTGACAAATACATGACCAAACTTTTTTATTAAAGGGAAATATAATATTATCATTAAAGCAAACGAATTGTTATTATTAGTATTATTAGGATGTTTGCAAAAGCTCCCACTGATACGTTTACTGAGCATTAATTGGTAGGAATAATTATATTACACAACACGAATGTTTCGATCTGCATTCACGAATGTCCCTATATTTTATCATCAGACTATTAGACGGGTATGTAAATTTGCTAGGGTAATATGAAATAAAAACTATAGTAATATATAGTTCCATCATACAAAAAAAAGCAAATTAGTAAATAAAAGTTTATTAACGTTTACTATCATGAATTATCTTACATATATATATATACAGTAGAAAGCATATAATAATGGTTTATTCCATTTGGGACGTATTTTCCCGGGAAATTTTCATGGTTAAACTGGCAGAGGGCTTTATATTACATAATTAATGTCTTTTAAATCACACTAAAAATACAATAATTAAGATGAATGAATTACAAATAATAAAGTCTGTTTCATTTAATATATATAACTCCCTTCACCATTTATCTAATCAAAACAACTCAAATCTTATGCACACATCCTTCATACTTTATCAATGCATTCTTTTGGAAGGTGTTTTTTTTTTTCCTGTTCTGTTCCTGTTTTTTGTTCGTTTAGAAACACAGATGGTTTCTTTTTCATCTCTCTATCTCACACACTGCCTCCCACTATCCGCCAGGTGCAGAATAAACACACACACACACACACATGCAGACATTATCAATGACATACGTCTCCTGAGAATGACAGTAGTCCAGGGCATTAAGACTCTGCCAGGCTGAGTTTGGCTCTGTAGGGTGAGTCTTTTGATGGAAACACCTGCAAGATGGCTGAGTTTATCTGTCTTTAACGCCTCTCCTGTCTTTGGCACGCACTCTATAACACATTGGAGACAAGAAAAACAGAGGAGAGGGGGCTTTTATTCTGCTTAAGGTTAAGTGATCGGTAGGTCTGTGTATGTGTGGAATGGGGGGGGTTAGGCCTGAATACATACGCTCTCATATACGCACCTCCTGATTAAGTGTTTATATGGTTTTGTATGTGGATATGTGGATATATGAAGTGTGTGTGAAGCAGATGGCATGGCCGGGTAACTATGCCAGTCTCTCAAATATATTCAGTGTTGTGCTCCATCTGTGACCTTGCATGCCAAGACCTGGCCTGACCCTAAATCTATCTATCTAGGTGTATAAATGACATTTTTATGTCCCAGGTTTTAATGATATTCTTTGACACATTCAAATTTTAATTCACAGATTTCATTTTTAGATTCCTTTAATAAGTAATTATTAGTTTGTTCTAAGACCCGGGTTTTCTGTCATTGTCACTGCCATATTTAATAAAGGGAAAAATAAAAACTATAACTATAATTAATATCCATTATGTATGGCGTTTTAAATAATGTGCTTATATTTTGAAATGACTATATTCTGTGTCCACAGGAAGTCATTTCTGTGTCCGTTGAGCGATTGAACACAAAACTATGTTTCTGGTTCTAAAGAGGTGGAAAAACAAATGCGACTGTGAAAATCTTGAATTGAACCATATGATATTTGGAGAAAAAAAAAAACCTACCCTACCACAAAAAAAACAAAAATTAGTGTTTTTCCAATCAAACTGTAATTTTGCTTAACTCTGCAAATAGCATGAAAACAGTGGCGTAGCACCAAACTCTGGGCCCTAAGCAGTGGCCACACAACTACCTACGACACCATATAATACATTTACCCAAAATACTAGCATTTGCATTAGTTAACAACATTTATTGTGATCTTATATTTAAAGGAACATAAAATTTCCCTCCTCAGGGGCTCTCTCCCCAATTGGGGCCCTGGTAATTTAGTGCCACTTTTCACCCCACTACGATGCCCCTGCATGAAAATATTATTTAGTTCAGCTATTTGTTGTTGAAAGGTGATATTATCCAGTGTCACTTAATTCCTGCTGTTGTCCAGGAAGCTAAACTATGAGGTGGGGAGCTGTGGGGAGTAAACCGTTATAGGTCAGTGAACCTGCAGTGTAGCTTGTCTGGAATAAATAAATTTAATGACTTTAGTTGCATATCCATTCTTCGTTGAATTGAAGCTTTGTACAAAAGTAACAAGTTACACACTTTTATATACTGATATATACGTCCGTCGACTGTTGTATTAAATCCACGGATCCACTAGAGGGCGCCATATACTATTTTGAAATGAGAAGAGCGGTCAGATAACCTAGGATACAAACAAGATGCTTCTGCTTAAGTTTACAATGTTTGTCGAGACCTCCATGTATGTGAAACAAAATCATTTAGGCATACTTTCCACTTACATTTTTCTTACAAGTCTGTCATTATTAAAAAGACCCAGATATATGCAAAATAGTTTCTGTTTGCAGTCAGAAAAAATGAAATAGTACGACATTTAATACATTTAAGGATATCTAAAGCAAAGTTTCTTAGACAATAAACATGATATGAGGAATTCATACACATATGTTTTAGACGAAAAGGTTTATAAAAGTAGAAGAGATTTTGATTTGACCTTGTAAAAGTTGATCAAGCTTCAATTTAAAGCTTATTAAACTTTTAAGGTGCTGTTGTTTATGTGGTAGCTAATATAATTGGGCCTAGTATTTTCAACATTCTGGGCATCTAGAGTGCCTGAGACTTAAAGGAACCTGGCATCGGTTTTTACAACACACACACACACACACACACACACGCAAACAATAGTCTGCTTTATAAGGTGCCCACGATACCATGGCAACCCCCATGTTCTCAGCGAGAAAGGATACCGTATGCCAAATAAATGCCATGGTAACTTAAAAAAGAACAACATGTTGCCCAGCAACCTTTGAAAGTTATTAAGGGAAATAAGTGGGTACAGAGAAATTGATCGGGTGTTAAAAAGAGATTGGGGAGGGGGAAGAGAAACAAACTGAAAGAAATCTGACATTTTAGTGTATCCTTATTTCTGGGCCAAATTGCATCATTGTATCAAATACAGAATGTGCTTCTGTAATCAGTCCATGATTAAATCTGTGTGTGGGGACACAATTACTCATTTGTGGTAATCAGCAAAGTTATTGTATATGGACATATATTTGTGTTTCATACGTTTTCCAACAGAGCCTCCCAGAAGTCTCATCACAAAATGTTTAATGCATGTAAAATCAATTTTAAACTTTGAAGAAGAAAAGAAATTAAGCTCCATTCTAACTGCACAGCCTGCTATATATTTTAATGCATAGATTTCGGTTTACAATTTAAGAAGTTGTGTGGTATTATAAAGAAAATATTACATTACATAAATAAATTGAAAAAATATATTTTTCTTCCTACAGTAGATTTTTTGATAAACATCTTCCCAAATGTAGAACGATTTATTTAAACTATTAATAAACATACACTACCTTTCAAAAGTTAGGGACCAGTGAGATATACTACTTTCATTCACATATTAAATGTTACAAAAGCTTATCTTTTAAAAAAGTATCAAAATATCCTGAAAAATGAATCCTGTTTTTATGAAAAATACTGTGCAGCATTGACAACCGATTCAACGTTAATAATAAAATGAAACATTTCTTGAGCATCAAATCAGCATATCTGAAGGATTTCTGGTGGATCATGTGACACTGATGATGAAAATGTACAATATATTCAAATAAAAAGTTTAATAATATTTCACAATTTGTGTAACTGTATACTGTATTTTAGATCATATAGCTTTAGTGAGCATCAGACATTAAAACAACTTAATAACCCCAAACTTAAAACAGTTTAATTATATAAAAAGTAGATTTTTTCCTGTTGAAATACATTTTAATTTTCTTAAATTATCCCCTGGGGGTCTGAAACCCCTGCATGAAAGCAACTTCATTACTCTGTGTTGGTTAAATTTGGTGTGTATTTACATTTATATGCTTGCCAGACTCTTTCTTACCAGAGCTCTGTTGAAGAAAGTGCATTTGTTGTGGTGTGATGATTGCTGGAGCTGATAGCCTTGGGAAGCAATTTGAGCAGCAAGACAAAACCACAGCATGCTAATAATAATGTAATTCCAACAAGACTGTAACCCGGCACAATAAAGGAAGTGTCGTGTTTTGTTGGTAGGACTAGAGAGTGTGCATTTCCAAAACTATATGTTTGTGTCTCCTGTCTGTGCCTGTGGTTGGGTCTTTCCATATAGCCTGGAGTGATATGGGCCTGGTGCCCGCTCTCTCAGCTCTCTCTTTAGTGTGTGTGTGTAGGTGTGTGTGTGTGTCCGCTGAGGCGCGGGCAGATTAGACCAGGAACTGCTGCCACAAAAGCGCCCTGTCTAGTGCTCTTTAATTCCTCTAAATTAGCACCTCGCGCCAGGCACTTTACACACTCGCGCACACACTGAGCAGTGCCATGCTTTTAACTGCCTTGATAATCACAGCGTCAACTAATAGTCTTCCTCTCACACTTTTCTTGCTCGCGCACACAGACCCTCTCACACGTTTTCACTAACTCTTGGCGTCAGAGGAGTTTTTTCCGTCCTGTGAGACGCCGCTAATGTGAAGCTGATAGCGCCGTACGCTCTGATGCCCTTTAATTCACTTACTTGGCATAGATCTATCTATCTATCTATCTATCTATCTATCTATCTATCTATCTATCTATCTATCTATCTATCTATCTATCTAT
>JAUCMT010000001.1:22794461-22818516 GCA_032357475.1 Enteromius thamalakanensis
AAAGTGGTTCCCCTATGATTACGAGCCAAAGAACCACTTTTAGTGCTATATAGCACCATTTGTTTTTAGAGTGTATAGTAGAGGTTTTTGTGGGTACTTTTATTAGAGTTTGTATTTAGCATGTAGGCCAATCTTGTGATGTGTATATATTATAATTTAATACACACACATTTACATTTTGACATTTAGCATATATATATATATATATATATATACATAATACACTATCATTGTGTGTAATGTAAACAAATATCACATCTTGGCATTTCTGATACTGAAATTTTTGATGCTCAGTCACAGATTTGAAATAAACTGCATTATTTACATTACATACTGAGCCAGTTGTGTTATATATATTGAGGTTATATGGAAATAATAGCATGCTTATGATTTATTTCTTTAATTCTACAGTCTAAGACGTACTCACACCTGTGTGTGTTCGGAGGAGCAACATTATTTCCAGTTATTTGTTAGTTTAGGACTTACATGCTCTAGTAATTTTGTCTGAATAAATATTTGCGCAGCAAGCACATCAGGATGTGTTTAGATTGGGGAATTTTAAGTCCGACCTTAAATGTGAGATTGACAGGCCTTTGCAGGCTGAACGGGCTGGATCTGAATATGAAACGCCACATTTGCCTGCAGCAAGCATTTTTTCATCATGACAAATCTTTTCAAAGCGTTGAACATCCTCTTCAGCCAAGCACACCTGTGAGAGCTACGCAATAAAGAAATGCAAACTAATGCTCCACAAGCGAGGTCAAGCACTCGAGTCTGATTAAGGCGTCTGGATGGTGTTAAGTGATGACTAGTACGCCCGGCTTGGGTCAAATTAGCGCTTTAAATGCATTTCGCAAACCTGCTGACCGAACTTACGGACTTAGCTACGGAGACTCGGCTCAGGCTGTGAATTCCAGAAACCGTCTTTTCTAGATTGACTGGTTGTCACCATGCCAGGGTTGCCATGGATGCAGTGCCCTGCGGTGATTGGTGGACGGCTGCATGAACTTGTTTCTGGGTGTAAACTTCTTATGGGAGGACGTTTTGTGTTTGTGGCATCTGTGTTGGCACATGTGATGCCGTAATGCAAAGCCACCTACTCTATTTTATTCAGCCCATTAACAGTGATGAACATGTGCAGACGAACCCCCCCCCGAACACCACTGCACACCTGCACACACACTCCTGCGTATGCACTCATAAACTTGTGCGTGTATAGATACACCTGGAGAGCCCGCTGAGGCCCTTACAAGCACGTTATGGAGAAGACAAGCCGTGAAAGTGGAGATCAGAGGTGCCGGGTGCAAACCGGGTTTGGCGTGAGCCAGGAAGCTCGTGTCAAAACCCCAAACAGAGCTTTAATAATTAGCAGCCTCTCGTTCATTCCAGACTCTCTATCGGTCTGTCTCTCCATCTCTCTCTTTCTCCTTCTGCTATTGCCTCTGAGATGCTGGTGTGAAAAATCACATTTTTCCAACAGTTCTCCCCGAGGTGCTACTGGCAGACACACAGAGAAAGGACGCTTCATCCTTTTATATAGCACTCGTTCTCTCATTCCTCCTTTCTCCTCTATCTTTTTTTTTAGTCTGTCTCTCTTTGATGCGGTTGCCATAGAGGACAGGTTTATATGCGGGCTGATTTGGCTTGGTATTGTTAGCTAGTAAATCATAATGATAAAAAACAATGGTGCTAATAGTAATTGCTGTGTCGTTTGGAGACAAACAAAAGACAAAGAAAAAGGGGTGAAAAAAGGGAAAATCAGTGGGACCTGTGCTGATTGTTCTCGGGCCAGCTGGTTTTTGAATGTGTGGAGGACGGCCAGGTGTGTGTGAGTGAGTGTGTAAAGTTAGCAGATACATATGTAGATTTTGTGTTGGAGGGAACGAACAACTGCGTTGCTGTGTATGCGAATTGCTGTGGTTTTGTTACTATTACTATTTATATTTTGAGGGTTTTCAAAACTGCTAACTGCCAAAACCCTAGATTATTAATTATTGGTCTGCTGGGGAAAGATGTGCTGCTGAAGCTTCTAAAAGGCCTTAAAAGAGGCTGAAAATGAAAATCGTGGCCCAGGCTATGTCTACACTTTAAAAAACGAATTCAGAAAACATGTTACTTAAAAATGCATGCTTGCAAGTTGAAAACTGTCATACTGATTTTATTAAACCTTGATATTTGCAAATATTTTGATGAGTTCTGTTCACACAATGTTAGTTATTACATTACATGACAACTTAATATTGTGTCATTTAAACTTTTATTTTTATTTTTTTTACAAAATTAATTGTAGTGACTAAATGAAAATTGTCAGTGGAAATCAGTTTAATAATTTAGTGTATTTTAATTTTTTTTTTTTTTTTACATGTTTGAGCAATGCTTTAAATAACCAGATAAAAATAAATCATATTTTTTTAAATCCATTTTAAATTTTTTGCATCGTAAACACACAAGTCGCTCTAACTCAGTGTGGCTTTGTTGAATAAACATAATTTTATTATAAATGTTTGTAAAAGACTCACAAAAGACTTTTTAGAGTGTATAGGGGCCAGTAAATTGCTTAAAGGGACAGTTCACCCCAAAATTAAAAGTTCCTAACAAGTTGTACTTCTTTTCCCCCATTAAACTAAAAAGATGCTATATTTTAGGAAAAAGTCACATTTTTTGTCCATACAATGAAGTCAATGAGGTATTCCAGGTTCGGAGAAACATGATATTGAGTAAATGAATCAAATAAAACTGTTTATTTTTGGTGGACTTTCCCTTTAAGTGACCACCCAGAATACCCTAGCAACTGCATAGCAATGCATTTACCAGTTTATCATGGACAGTCACCTCTCAAATTTCCTCCAATCATCTAGTTAAAAAATGTAAGGTGTGTGATTTTCAGTGTTTTTCAAACCGCATCAGCTAAACCAATGACTTAAGCTTGGGTCCGAGACCACCAGTTTGTCCGAACAATAGTCAAAGTGGGTTTGAAAGTAGTTCGAAACAGTCATTAATTTTGCAGTTCTGTTTAGCGCTGAAATTACACACTTCACTCTTAAACTGCAGACCACAAAAGTGTGTGTCAGTGTTTGAGTGTGTGTGTGTGAGAGAGAGAGAAAGAAACTTCATATTTCAGGAATTTAACCACTTAAGCATTCCACTAAACCACAAACGTATTGCCATATGCCTCCAACCCATATACACCTCTCTCTCTCTCTCTCTTTCTGTCTCTGTCTCTTTCCCCCACAAGGACCTATGGAGGAACCCCCTCATTTGATTCCGTTATTCCCACCAATTAAACATTTTAAACAAAGAGCTCTATTTATCGGTGAGAGCGAGGAAACTTGTCGTAATTAACACATTTACATACATCTCCATTGACTCCAATTAGGTCAGAGGCTCCCAGAGCTGCTTTGAAATGTCCCTCTTTTCTCTGAGCGCTTCGCCTCTAAAATGTTAATTAAGAAGAGGCTTGAGATTCTGGCTGAGGGCTGGCCATATGGACCCTGCATATGCTCCATATGCATACAACCCATATATAATTAATAGCTCACTACAGAAAAATAGGAGCTTTTTGGAGGCGAAGACGTTCCTACTCTCGAAATAAGGATAATAGCGGAATTCTGAGTTCCTCCAGGCGCCAGTGTAGACTTCTGTTCTCCATCTGTGGACAAGACAAATGAACGGATGATCTCAGAGCGGCGAAATACGCTCGAGTTGAGTTTGTTCAGCTGGATTGTGCGGCCTGGCCTCGCTGACGGCTTTAATTTGCTGGTTTATCTTAGGGGTTGAGAATCAAGTCAATTAAATTAAGAGAAATCGAATGAGTCAGTGGAACGTTTTCCATTTTCTGCTTCGGTTCAGAGCGAAGGAAGCCATTGGAACGAGCGCATGGTGAAATCTGGTTAGCTGATTTCCTGGAACATGAGAGTAATCAATACCCTGAAACTAAACAAAAGTAAACACTTGAGTCAATCAATACGTACAATCCGCATAAAGAAATCCAGCCGAGAGCGTTCAGATTTTGACATTTGTGGAAGTGCTTCCACTTGCGTCACTTTGTGCCAGACTTTGGGCTTTTGTTCAATGCTCTTTAAACGACAGTCAGGTTTAGTGTTGAGTTGGAGAGTGAAGGGCTCACCTGCTTACCCCATAAAATTCTCCTTCCCGCAGCTTTTCTGTTTTCGACAACTTTCTCAGCGCTGTGAACTTCTGAGTAACGTGTGCTTTTTTTAAATCGTTCTCTTTAATTATCAAAATGCATGTTTATGTTCTAATAAAGCCAATCAGCAATTGTTCCGTCCTTGAATGAGATTTTAGCGCGCTGTAACTAAGACCCTATAAAAGTGAGGGAGAATTGGGAAAGCTAACGTTTCATTGGGTGGATATGAATAGGCTTTGTTATTCACCACTGGCCGAGCCTAGTGCCAATGCCTGGGACTTATTATGAGCGAACTGTGTGTGCATGTATACGCTGGAATGGAGGCTGATATGTATTTATGCACACAAACGTGTATTTGTGGTTAAACTTTATTGTTCATATTTGAACATTATTAGAGTGTGTGTAGATGGTTGTTGAATGAGGTCCTGGTTGGCTCTCTGGATACCTGCTGTGGTTTATGAAATATTGAGTTTTACTTTTTCAAAAGGTTCCTTATGCTTTTCCTCTCCTATTTAATGGAGATGTAGGTGTGCACCACTTTAAATCCTAAAGACTAGTTTTTCTTGCATTTACAGTAGATTTTCATACAACTAGAGCCATGCATTCATTCAGAAAATGCTTCAGACTGGCATGCAAATTAGCATTATTTACACACATATAGACGTATTATAGAAGCGACACAAAATCAAACAAACATGACATCTTTAACTATCCAATCCTCTGCCTTAAAATGATTCAAATTCAACAACATGAAAGCCTTGTAGAAGTCAAACGTGATTTTGAGCTGAATAAGAGATTGTTTGAATGTTAATATGGATATAAATATAAATTTAAAAATGTTTTCCATTCGTTTTGGTTGTTTTGATGCTTAATGCTTTTATTAATATAGTAATTTTAGAAGTGAAGCTGTTTTTCGGTTCATACACTGCATAATGATAAAACAAAGAATATTGGAGTACATTTTGCACTATTTTTCATATTAATTCAATATGTTACATGCTATTTGTTTGTAATAATTAGTAACGTTTACTAGCGGTTTCACTGTATATGCAGCAAAGTTACCTTTAGCCCCTGATCTAGAGTGTCTGCTTCTCTCTAGCGATTAAATTTTGCATCTAGGATGGGGAAACTGCTTCTAAACCAGCAGGAATGAGCAGCGCTGTCCTGGAGTTTCCTAATGAAACTTACAGTGAATGCAGAACACATGCACACATCATGCCGGTAACCACAGGAAGGTTAATTTTTCTGCAGCTTTACAAATGCTCTGCTTATGTGCTGTCAAGACACACTGGTTTATTCAAGAACTCAGAGAACCAAAAATGGGTTGGAGACCATTTGATTGACTGAGGTGTGTTCTACTGAAGTGATGCAGCACTTGGTCAGGTCTACCGGTCAAGAAGTTATTTTTTGTTTGACCCTATGACTAAACTTTCTGTTTTGTGTTTACAGGCCACAGAATCATATCTGGTGCATGAAGGTCCCCATCGAGCCCCGGGCATCTCAGAGTGTTTCCTAGTGCCTGAATCCTACAGGGTACAAGCCATTTTCTTGTTTCTTTCTGTGTTATTGTTGTTTCTTGATTTCTCTAACTGTAACGTGATGATCTGAACTTTGATTTCTTTTTCATGGCTGATGTAATTAATCTGCTTTCAGGCCAGACTGAGTTGGACTTCAGATTGAGATAAGATGAGTTGGAATCGGTTAAGCAAAATATCAAACTCAGATAGAGCAGCGATATAATCTATAATGCTCTTGATTAATTTTGTCTTTCATATCCTGTGCAGGGAGAACGTTGTGTACGTGTGCATCATAAATCTCATCGGCCGTTTATAATCTCGTACGCTGCGTTTATATGGTAAGATGGTGATTAGCGTTGAGAGGAATGCCGAGTTTATGTGGAGAAGCAGCTGCAGGAATTATCTACATAAAATATCATCAGGATTATTTAACTGCCAGCCACAAGGGAATGGTAAAAAGCAAAGTGTGCGTGTTTGTGTTGGGTTAAAACCGCACACACGGACTATATCGCTCGCATATGGTTCTCTTATGTGAGTTTTAATGGAAGTCTTAGCTGCTGCAACCGCAGCTCGACCGTGGGTCTGCTTAACAAAGAACTGGGTGTGTGTGCGTGTGCGTGCATGTATGTGTGTGTGTGTGAAAGTATGTGTGTGCTCAAAGCGAAATTGTTTTTTATGCACCTCATGCTATTTTGTAGAGCAATGACTGCGAGATTTGTGTGTGTGTGAAGCACAAAGACTGCGGTTTTGGATTTGTGCCTTTCAATGTGGTAATGCCAACCTTTGTGCCCTTTTTCTGACCTCGCTCTTAACTCTTAATGTCACTGTTTTTCTTCATGATGTTGTTGTATACCGGCTTTTTTTGCAGATGCAATTTATCACAAGCAACATACTGTATTGTTGTGTTTGTCCTCCGCAATAATCGATCAGGATCATGGAAAATCGTAGGTTCATGGGTTTTCTGTCTGGGAAAGTAATGCATTACTGCATAAAAATTAACTAATTGTGTCAGAAAAAGTAATGCATTGCTTGTCACCTGAGATGGGCTTGCATATTTAAATTTAAGAAGAAAACAATCTGTAAAGTAACGTGTTATTTGGAAAAAAGTAATCTGATTATGTAATTTGCATTACTTACAATGCATTAGCTCAACACTGGCTGTCTCTAACTTTATAAACATACAGCTCTTTACACTGTAAAACTGTGAAATTACCCTATATTAATTAATTTGACCTCACTCCAGGATTACTAAAACTTGGTTGCACTTATTAAAAAAAAGGTACTTGAACTCAAAAATATAATTACATTAAGTTGAACTTAAGCTGAATGAGTTGAAGCAGATTTCGAGCTCCCGGCAAGCTTTGAATTAGACCACATAAAGAGATCAAATACTACGTGTTATTTTATTTAGTTTTACAAAAGCAGAGACGTGGTAGTGTAAAATATTCTATTTTATTCCATTTCTACCTGTTTTAACCACCTTTTTTGTTGTTGTTGCATGAACTGATGTATATGTTGGTTTAGCAACATGAAAATTTTTGAAAATAAACATATGCTTTACTAATATATCAAAAGTCAATGCGTTTTTTGACCTGAAGTGGTCATTTGTAAAGCAGCTGGTTACCTACACCACCATGATATGTTTTCCCAGATGTTGATTAAGCTTTGTTCTGGATTAGGCTTGTAGTCCGGGATTAAATTGTGCCATAATTGGTAAGTGTCCTTTGTGGTGTTGGCTTAAGCGGTCTATGAGAAAGCAGGCCTAATAAAAGAGCTGGCTAATCTGCCTCTTAAAGTTTGACAGCAGTGGCACAGCAGTGTTTCATGGCTGGAGAAGGTGCAAGATAAGCATAGTTGAGCATGCCGCTAGGCAGCCTGGGCGCTGTGGTTTGCCACAAAACAGATGTGGATTTAGGAGACCACCCTGCAATACTGTGATGCAGGACTGGGCCTATAGATGAGTCATAGAATAAGAGAGAGAGGGAGAGAGGGGTTACTTACCTTCCATTAACTGATTTAAATACAGATTGCAGTAGTGATGCACAGGGAAAAAAATATTGCAAACTGAAAGCAGCATTTGAAAAGGCTGCTGACACAAGGAATGCAGTCAGTCCGGCTGCCATTGATCAACCTTTGATATTTGTTTAGAATTGCACAGATTCTCATGGCTTTAGTTGATTTTCTTTTGTAAGTTTGTTATTTATAATGTTATAGTAACTAATAACTGATATATATATATATATATATATATATATATATATATGCAATTCACTTTTATGACAACATGACAATTTTTCAAAATTTTCAACACATTTAACCAAAATTACAGTATATATATATATATATATATATATATGGAGGTGAAGTAAGGCGTAAATATCACTCAAAACTGAATTGGCATTATTGATCTGTATTTAATTATGTAGGCTACCAATAAATTATAGTAATGCATGCGTTGCAAAGGCGATTTCCCAAAATCTGTGGCCTTAAATGACATTCAAGCATTTTATTTACTTTGTGTACTTTAACTGTTGTGTCACTACATGAATGCACGTCTTCTGCAAGATTATAAAGAGTGAGAAACTCCCAACTTTTTTATCAAATGGGATAAGGGTGAACAAGAAGGAGCGAAAACTTTTTTTTTTCTTCCTAAAGTTTGAGCTTTCACTTTCTGCCTTCGAGGCGGGGTTAGCGGCGAGAGCAGCATGGAGTAGGCGCAAGGGGGGGCGGCGAGCTATTGCAATGCTGCAACGCGGCGAACTTCCACTCAACTTCAAAACGCGATTCATTTCCCGCCTCTGAGATAACTATGTACTCTCCGTACTGCCTGACACAGGTAAAATGCCTTCATTTAATGAATCGGTTGCCTCTGTGCGTGGTATGCTGCATTGTAGTGCCGTGTCTTGTGTTCTCTGCTGCCGCTTAATAAATGCACTTTTAAGTTAAGCGTTGCGCGTTTTAGAACGTTCTTTTCTGCCGCGCGTTCATTTCCAGCTTCCAGCGCGTTCGCGTAATGCTTTCGGAACTCTTCTCGTGCATTTCATTGCACATGGGATCGAAGAGAAAATGGCGCTTCTCCCAAATCTATTTTATATAAAAGGAGATGGGTTTTCCCCGAGGAGAGGAAGCGCGGCTGGCATAGTAAACGGCTCGCATTTTCGATGTGAAGCTATACAACGCTCTTGGTCTGATTTCTTTAAGTTGTTTTCCCAAGCTGTGATGTTTCAGGAGATGACCCCGACGGTGCGTCCAACAGCTGCCTTGCATGAACGTCTCTGCGCTCGAGTTCACAGACATGAAAGGGCATTGATCTACCTGTCCCGAGTGAGAAATGTTTCCAAAATACGTTAGCCTATATGAGCATTTCAGGGATATTTTTTGTCCTCCTTTAATAGTAGGCTTATTTTATTGTAAAGAAACGAACCGAAGAGAATGTTAAAACGCGTTTACTTGTAGGAAATGCATTCTTTACGTTGTGATGCAATTGGCTATTTTATGCATGCAACTTATAGCATGCTATTTAAAAAACATATTCATAATTTGCAGGTTGGAAGCTTGATTATGTGAAGTGATGATGCACGCTGGCCTATTATAATAGACTATTTTTATGCATAACGATGTTGTTGTTTGTACAACACATAAATATCAACATAGTATTAAAAACGTACTTCCAGGATACATTTAAATGATTTCTTTCAAATGTTTCATGCCCTGGGCTGTAATATAATAGCCCGAGGTTCAATCGGAGCAATTCATTTTAAATTGACGACTGCCTTAATTTACGGCCACAAGTCTCTGAAAAACATTATTCCCCTCAACTGTCGCTATACTCGCCAAGAAGTCAGGCTTTGAAATATTTTACTAAACTTTCTTAGGTCACAAAATTCTTTGATTAGACTACATGTTTGTCTTGGTCTATAAAACTAATCATCTTAACTCGCTTTAATTGCTGGTCTCACATATAGGCTATAACGCTTACAAATATTAAACAGTGTTTAATGTTTAAGTAGTCTTATATTTTAACGCAGAAATTATAGCCTACTCTCTCCCTCACGGCCTACACGTGAAGCCTTTTTTTCTTTTTTTGCATAAGCAGTATATTTTGAAGAAGCATTTGTGTCCCTCAACGATGCGTATTTTTGAATAAATCATTCAAAAGTAAATTGAAAATGCATTTGCAGACTCGTGCCATGTGCGCGCGCAGGGGCTTGTTCGTGCTTCACGCCGCCGCGGCTGTAATCTCGTCCATCTCGGAGAGTCTCTCTATCCCGGTTTGGCCTGGGTTTGTGGCAGTAGCTCTTTCTGGCTGTTAAATATTCCTGTAGCAGACATCCGACAGGTCTTTAAAAAAAACTTTCCTTTAGGCTAAGACACAAGTAATTGAATTCTCAATAGCTAATGTCCTAAAGGCGTACATATAAACTTATTCTAACTTGTACTTTTAATTAATTTATTTTTTCAATGTCTTCATTTTTAAAGGATTTTGGTCTTGGCTGCAATTTCTTGGCCGCAAATAGGCCTTTCTCCTTTTCCCCACACGGCAGACTGGGTCACGCCAAACTGTCTCTGAATCCAAGACGTCTGTGTCGAAAATAAATCTCCCTTTCTCTCATTTTGCATAGTCGACTGCTCTTGTTTTTGTGGGGAATAATTGTTTTCTTGCTAATTAAGTTTTTGTTTTTAAAGCAGACACAAAGGTCTTTTTTCAATGTAAAGGCTCGAACGGTAAGCCGTTTGTAAAGTGCCTGCAATGCCTATTGTTGTTATTCATATTTTAAAGATTTACGTGTGTTAATAAAAAAATAGGCATATGTCTGTTTTTTATTTAATAATGTTAAAGAAAATTAAAAGCGTATTTGCAGTCCTGTGCCAAGGCTGCTTGGAGAAAGGCTTCGGCGTCGCGCGGCCTACTCAGCGCGTGTGCGTCCTTCAGTCGTATGCATTCAAGTCTATAGCTATAATGAATAGGCCTTTTCCTCTTTGACTGTGTTTATACTAATATGCTTTTTTTATTTTTATTTTATTTATCTATTTTAACTTATGCAGCAGTCAATGCAATAGTTAGAATATATCAGTATTTGCTTTGCGCAGTCTGCGAAAAGGGATTGGTGGAGATCCAGTGAAGAGTAAACAGTTGGGTCAGTGGCAATTAAGGTCCTAGATTAAAGCAAAATGCATCTTTCATAAATGTACTTTAAAACACATGGCAATTTCTTGAATTGCCATTTATTTTATTTTATTTTATTTTAATTATTTTTAAGGTAAAAAAGGTAACTCAGTTCTTGACCTGACCATTCATCAAAAGGTCCGATTATTTGATGATTTATTTACGTATGTATATATATATATTTAACGTTATATGTCTTGTTTTACGGCTCTGTTGTCTACCTACACCACGGACTCTGATTTAGCAGACAGCAGTGAGGAAATATTAATGCTTTAAAACATAAATGCATAGTTGCAAAATTTCAATAAGGTGGACTATATATAAAAAATATAATAACACATTTGGAAAACATTGTCTCTGCTTTTAGCCTCAGAAAAGAAATCAAAAGGACGTTCAGAAACGCGTCTTATATTAAGTCATTTTTGGTATCATTTACATGTACATTTTTTTCCCTTAGTGAATCCGCCTGTTTGGAAAGTTATTTATCTCCGGAGTTGGTAGTTGTGAAATTTGTGTCATTCGCAGTTATTAGGTGTAAATGCGTTTCTTTTTAATTGTAACAAAGTGTCTCAGACGCTTTAAGTAGGGAGCGCATGTGAAGCAACGAAGGCCGCGGCTTACGGGTGAAACCCCAAACCTTCATCGCACTGATTTACAGCCTCCTCGTCTTAAATCTTCCCGCCCGTGTTGGCATTAGCTTGACTGTGATTTTGATTGCGGCGATAAAAGATCCGACAAACCTGCAATCTCGCCACGTAGTGCGTGTGTTAAAAGGAATCCCTCCTTTGTCTCTTGTGGCTTTAGATGCGATTCAGATTGCAGCCTGGATAAATCTTGCGGCAGGCCACGTTTACGTGGAGTGAAAACTTGGGTGAGGTTTGGCGGTTTATGAGACGTTTATGTGCCTTTAGAGAAGATGGAGACAAGGGGAGAGAGGGAGGGCGCGAAGTGTCTGCGCTGCCGAAGCGCGGATGTTCTCGATCCCCCACTAACTCTGTCCGGAGGTTTGTTTAGTCGTCTGTCTTATTTAATCACGGTTAATTATTAAAATAAACGAGGACGCATAAGGCGCGGCAACAAATGTAAACAATAACTCATGAATTATTAACGTTGATAAAAGGTTTTCTGGAATGGACCGAACAGGTGGGGAATCTCAAGCTTCCTGCGTAATGGAAGTTGAGCATGTGTTGCCAAATGTGCCGCGGTGCAAAATGTCGATTGGGGGAGTCTAAAGGCCTCAGTAAGGACCTTGCACGTGTCTCAGGACAAGTGGTTAGCATTAATAATGTATTAAGAGTTTTTTTATTTGTATTGTTTAGAAAGGGTGCATCTCAGATTTGAGGACATAGCAGGTTAGTCAAAGATTATAGTTTTTCCTAAAGTTGCAAATGCACTTTATATGTATTTATATTTATGTGTATTTATAAGTTAAAGGAGGCCTTGTAGCTGAAGGTGTTGATTATGGGGATCCAGGGGCATTGTACAAAAAAATATTTTTAGTGGCAAATGGTCTCTTAATATGTTAAGGGGAAAAAATGGTTCTTTTAAATTCAGTGAGAGGTTCTGTGAGGAACCCAAAATGGAACTTCCATGGCAGTTTCAGGCATGCATGTGTCCTCAAATTAAAAAAAATTGTGAACATTGTTGACGGAAAAAAATGAGGCTTAATATAATTTAGAAATAAATATATAAAATGTATAAATATATATATATATAAAACAATTCTGAAGTATTTTTTTGTCTTCTATTATTTTTTTGATGAATAATACTTTTTTTTATGGATATCTTAGACAGCATAATTTTCATTTTCAGTGCATCCTTTCTCGTGGGTTAAATGGAGCAATTTCTATTGCACTGTTAACAGACCAACATAAATTTCCAATGCATCTTTCTGTCTTTGTTTTATAAATCAATAGCTCTCGTTCACTGGACACAGTTTGCAGCACTTACTGCTTGTGCAGTTTGATTTTAACCAAACAGAGAATCGTTCTTACATTTGGTTTCAGATAAGCCTTGTTTGATTCACCTGGTCTGAAGTGCTGCTCTTGGCAGGCCTCACTCGTCGCTCTTGATAGATATTGCAGCTTTCCTACACATAACAGAGCAATTTAACAATAATGACAAATGCTGTTTTCCTGCCCTGTCTTCCTAATAAATTTCTCCTTCCAATAGGGGTCTTTTCGGGACATGGCTCTGAGGGAGGAAGACATTGCATCAGACATGCACATTAACTACTCTTTCCTCCAGTTGTCTTGCTCAGCGTGGCAGGGAAATGGGTGAAACGGGAGGCTTTAACTGGGAGAAAGTGTGTGGGAATTGCAGAATAATACACTTTTAGGAAGTAGGAGAGGACAGGTTGGGACCAGTGCAGCAACCCTGGGGAATACCATATGATCGCCAACATAGGTCATTTCTATAAAAAAACAAAAACATTGCTATGTTTAAAAAGTCTAGCTATAAAGTGTCATACTCAATAAAACGCATGACTGTAAATGCTTACGTGTCACGATGTCACGAAGAGTGCACGAACGTTAAGAGTTACCGTGAAGTATCTGGCTGTGTTCAGGTGTCTAGTTTCTATCAGAGGACAGTGCAAATTGTTAATAGCTTCAGATTCCTCATGCATGAGTCATTTATAAAGGTGCAACGGCGTTCCTCCCTCACAGCCCAGCATGACCCTGCTGCAGTAACTGTTTGGTGTGGTAACAATATGCAAAGTTACCTTATATTTATGATCCTGGCAGACGCCGTCTTACCAAAGCGTCTTAGAAAATACATGTTCTGTGTTTTAGCTGGCAGCTAAAGATGCAGCTCAAGTGCTACGATGAAACCTCAGGTTCTAGAAAGAACAAACGTGTCTGCTGTTATAGCAGAAAATTAAGATTCTTTATTGGAATGAAGAACCTTTAACACCCATGGAACCACTGAAGGTTCTTTAAATAATTAAAAAGTTCTAAATGGTTTTATTCTACTAGAGCTACCATCTTCCTTCTCTCATTTTTCCCGTTTTTTCAAACGTCCTTAAATCTCCATCATCCATCTTTTCTTAACCGTGCGTTTGAGTTCTGCAGTCATCGTAGAGAACGGCGTGACGTACTGTATGCGCACACAAAGCCAAGCACATTTTACTCCAGTATGCTCTCATAATCACTTCACTTAGCAAAACTGTGTAACAATGTCGTCTTTCACAGCGGTGACCGCACTCTTGAATTTGTCTCGTCTCTTCTTGCTCATTTAAAGAGAACTGGCATTCTGTAAAGCTGTGTGTCTTTCTTTGGCCAGAAATAACCAACTTCCACTGAAAGGTCATGGTCAAATTGAGGCCAGCACAAGCACATGGTTTTTTGCTTTTATGCTAGGTCCAGCCTTTTCTTTACTGTTCATAATGTAACTTTAGGGTCAAGGACCTCAGGGCGAGTAAACAAGTCTTAAATCCGGGGCTATAAAAAATTTACTTTCGTACATAGAATGAATTTTTTTCTCTACTATTTTATTTTATTATAGTGTACGTACATAGATCTTATTCCTTTGGAAATTCATATTTTGTATTTATTTTATTCATATTTTCACTCTTCTTTATGCTGTTCTATTGAGGCTTGGAGGCAGCTCCTCAGTAATATTTGTATCACAGTGTGAGTCTTCAGGATAGCAACTAACCACGAAATGAGAAAGAAAACTCCAAGAGCAGCAAAAGGGGTGTCAGATGACGGCGTGTGTGAGTGTGTTTGATGAGCCTGTGGCTCTCAGTGTAGGTGATAAATGGAGGGTTTAGAGCAAGTGTTTATAGTAGCACAGTAGCTGAAGAGGCCTGCTGTACTGATGGGCCTAAGACACTCAAGGTCGATTATTTCTGTCCTGCAGGCTGTGTGTGTGTGTGTTTGAGACTGGTGTGTTCAGTAGGCTCACAGTCCTCTATGATGGGAGCTCTGCCACTTTAGTTATATTTTGAGTAGCGGTCTATGCTGTAAACTGTATTGATTATGAGCTTTGATTAGTAGCTTTTTTTGTTTTTAACATTGTGCTTCTGCAAAAGCTGCATTGACACAAATTCCTTGCCCTGTTGCCGTGGCTTTCGGTTGCTCCCCTTATTGTTGTTTGGCCTTTGGAATGGATCATGCGGAGCAGTGCACTGGTGCTGCACCACAGGCAGGAGAAAACCTGACAACAAACCTTAACATTACAAGACATTAACCAGCTAGGCAAGATAAACAGAGGAGAAGAGTAGGAAAAACAGGTTTGCTTGACAGCAGATGTTTTTAGGAACTATGCAGCATAACACTCAATGCACAGATCTTCCCAAAGTCGTGCAGAATTTTACATTACTTTGCTATGAGCGCTGAGCTGTGATACCCATGAGTGCTGTGATCTTGGGAAAAATAGAGCAATTAGTCTTTTCTGTCGTTTATGCAAACATTCCAATGGAGCGACTGTTGAATGTACACACATGCTCCCGGCTCTTGCCATTTGTGAAGGTACAGTAGGCACTCGTATATGTGCTATACAAGATTTCTGAATTGATTAAAATCCATCGACAAACAAAAAATATTGTCTTACACCATGGTTGTTTTGTTTTCACAGATACTTGCTTTATTCACTTCTGGCCAATTTTGGATAAAACGTATGGCTAACTTCATGCAAACTTAGTGCTTCCAGTAACATTAAGTAGTAGTGTTTAAAAAAATACTGTATATTTGATTGGTAAAATAAATATATGAAGTATTTTTTTATTGGTGCAGTATTTTTATGATCCAGGTTTCTGTTGCTTGGATGCCATTCATAAAGCTTATATTTAGTTAAACTAAAAGATAAGCTAAAATATTATATGATTGTTTTTAGCATCATTTCTCCAGTCTTCAGTGTCACATGATGCTGATTTACTGCTCAAGAAACATTATCAGCGTTTAAAGGCTTGATACAATTTGGGGATTTTTTTGATGAAATATAACCACTAACATTATAACATTATAAATGTCTTTTCTGTCCATTTTAATTAATTTAATGCGTCTTTGACAAGAAGTTCTAACCTTTTTTGAACAGTACATTTTGCCAGGTTTTTCAACAGAGCCTGAAGCTTATCACCTCAAGCGTCCATGCATGAGCACAATTAACATTAACAACTGCGTTAATAGCGAATATTTCATTGTCATCTTGTCAACACGGCTTTAGAGCAGTCAGCGTGTGAGAAATGTTCCGCTGCGAGCGTGTGTTGTCTGACCAAGGTGCGTCCTGTAATCCTGTATAATCTGGCTCTGGTCTATTAGCGATTAATTGATTGCGATATCTAATCTGAACGGACTATTATTTATGATGGTTATCATCGAAATTGCCCGTAATGGCAGATAATTATGGCCAGATGTGGTCAATCTGAGATTAGCTTTTAAAGTCAACACACATTACAGTAAACCATCGCAGATGTGTAATATGCACACACACCCTCCCCCTTAATCTAAGCATCATGTTTGTGGAATGCAAGAACATGCGCAACTCCACTTTCTCCTAACCTCAAATGAAAGGCATTACCCCTTCTGAAGACAAACACACACACACATTTGCTCTCTCCATCACTACATTAATGCTCATTGTCAGTATTTCATACACTACCTCTTTAATTTAGTCAGTTTTGTTTGAACTCACTCTATTGTTTCTCTTGTTTTACACAACTTGTCAAGGTTGGCATAACTTTCACGTTTGCTTATATTTTTGAAGTTATTAGGTTTGTTGATGGCAGATGTGCAATGGAAAGGTTATAAGGATGTTAAAGGTTTTTTATGGAACCATAGAGGCCAGAGGAACCTTTACTATTAAGTGTTTAAAGTTAAAAAAAACTCTTTTATGAAAATTAGGGTAAAAATATGGGCTTGAGAGATGCAGGGGTCTGTTCCATAAAACAAGTTTACCAAATAAGCCAGGCTTTTGGCAGATAGTCTGACTTATTTCAAACCAAATTAACTAACAATAAGTCAGACTAACTGAAATAAACCTGACTTATTTGGTAAACTTGTTTTATGGAACAGGCCCCAGGTTATCTAGTGATTTGTAGGTAAACCAAGTAGCCACCTAGCATCCATCCAGAACACCTTAGCGTTATGTTAGCAAATTTGGCATGAAGAAATTATAAAACATCTGTCATGGCTGTAAAGCGCACTAAATTAAATGCCGTAGATGGTTTTGGATCAGTGTTGGGGAATAAAAAAGTAACTAATTGGAGTGAATAGAAGGGTGACAAAACGTAACGTAAAAATAATGTACTACATTTGTGACAATTGGTGGCAATTAAATGTAGAATGATTGAATTTTCTCTGTACTCCAATAATCTTTATTTACACCCTCTAAAAATCATTTATGACAGTGTAGGTGATGCTTGATCTTGAGTAAGGTCATGATTTTGGTTTATGAGGCTGGATGCAAATCAGCGTCAGTGTCACCGTCATTCTGTGGATTTAGGGAGGAATGTGGTGAAAAGGGAGGGATGGTGGTTTTTAAATGATCGGAGAGAGCGATGGCGGTTTTTAAATGAGTTCAGGGAGGGATGGTGGTTTTTAAAGGCGTGGAGGAGGTGATGTTTATTGACTCGCGGACCGCTGCAGCCATAGAGCGTTACTTAGAAGAATGGATGGCAGCGGTCCAGGGACGAAGGGAGACTCGGCACATTCGTACAGTATGTGCACATGTGTGCGCTTTGTAACTTAAATGAGAACGAGACCAGGGTGAATGTTTAAAAAAAAAAGTTGAGAAAAAACAGTATCCTGTAATCCCCCTGTGTTAAACAGATGTTTATTTTGTTGTAGGGTGTTATAAATGGGTGCAGGAGAAGCGGTGCCTGTTTCCTTTTTGGGAGCATTTACATGGTTTAACTGTTACACTCTCTGACACACTTGCTCTGTTTCAAAACCTAATGAGCTACCCAGGATTTTAAGGGGTTAAAAAAGTAAGATTCTGGATATGTAGAGCAATTGAAATCAGTGAATGATGAGCTTAGGCATGGTTCCTTAGTAGGTAGTTCCCTATGTAGAAAGCAAGGTATGTAGCAATGTTGCAGAACTGTTTTCTTTCCCTAAATCTGTGAAGTTCTCAGACGTACTGAGATGTGTGTAGTAATTTCTGTCAGAGTTTAAAAATTTATGCCAAAATGTGCAGACACAAAATACAATTGCATTTGATTTCCACAATTTGCTAATAATATGCAGCTGTTTATTTTCTTTTCTCTTGTTCCCTTTGGAGGTATAGGATTCGTCAAAGCACGGTATCATCACAGCAGGCAAATCTCTCCAGGCAACTCGAACCAGATTTGTTGGTAAACTGCTACACGTTGTGCCAATTAAAATGATGAATTGTGATTTCTGTTTACGTAAGTAAGCTAATCAGGGCACATCTGTAAACAGATGACTGCTGTCAGTGCTATTGCCCATCTAAACTCATAAAACACAAGAGCAGTCAACAAAATGTGAAAGATTTACAACTGAACCACAATTCGTTTAAGTGCGGTGCAATTAAAATGGTAGCATCTCAAAGGTGCAGTGTGTAATTTCTACACCACAAGTGTTCTGTACCAGTCTGTCTTCAAGGGTTGTTAATCGATGGTTTTTGCTTTTGTTGAACCATCAGCCCACATATTTAACAAAAAACGTTGATAGATGAAAAACTACATTACCCATGATTCCAAAGAGAAATGTCTACCAATCAGAGAATTGCAACTATCCTTATATGCATATTTTGCAATAAGCATAAAATATATTGGTTCTGTGTGCATAATCGACATCTTTTAAATAGTTTCATATTTCTCTGTGGTTTTCTATTTGACAGTGTTATTTGCAAAGCTTTATGGGATTGTAGTTCTTTAAATCCGTTTACATTAATGCTTTTTTAAAATAAAAATTTGTGATGCTATTATCCACCTTGTTGTGATATAGTTTGAAATTTAAAAAATTTAATGCGGGAAAAAATGCATCGGGATCCATGGCGTAAGTTGTGGGTGGGACTATGTGTTTGTCTGACCAGTGCTACACAAAGAGACTATTTGGGGAAACCTGTTCGGAAACAGCCATTATTGGTGCTGTTCTGTTTGGTGCGCTTATGAGAAATGTTATTGAAATATCAGTCACTGCAGCCACTAAACGCCGTGGGCTTCCTGTTGTCGTTTTATTCAGTAAACTCTCCTCAGTGAATCAGGTCCGTGGCAGTGGTGTGACTCGGGCCACATGGCACGCTGCCAGCTTCCAGCCTCACTGCCGTGATATGTGTGTTTAGACTGGCTTTCACAGAGGTGGTAAAATCCAGACCTTAACCTGAAGGCATAGCACAGTCAGTCCTCTGAGTTATGCCAGCCTTTCACCAACGCCGCCCACCGCAGGAAAGAGAGAGGGGCAGTATTTAAAAGCTCGCTCGAAATGTTTTGGCAGGGATGTAATCGTGATCTTGGCATTGAATGCAGGCTCAGTCTAAGGAACTGGGTCATGTTCGGGTTAGCACTTTTGCAGCGTCTGCTTGCATACTCTCAGAGAATTACTAAATGAGCTCAATATCTGGCAGCGCCTGACAAAGCTTATCGTTACTCTTGAGTCGGCCGTCAAGGAGCAGAGTTTTATGTGCGTTTTATAATTCGCAGAGGAGTTTGTGATGATGTCATCAGCTCATTACGGCTGGCGTCGGATCAGTTGATTCATGAGCGTTTCGTAATAGAAAGAGATCGCAGGATATTGGTGGAAGGATGTTCTGGGATCAGTAAAAGATGTTAGACTAATTCTACAACCGAGGTCAGATACAGATCCTGAGCATTAGCGTGAACACGGTGCTGGTTTACCTGTACGACAAGGAACTTTTGGAAGCCAGCTTTTTTTTTCTCTTTTATTATGTTAAGATGTTGTCCTTATCTCCTCCGTTGGAAGCACTCGTTATTCTCTGTGTACAGACTCTGTGCTCAGGTTACGCAGCTCAGGGGCCACTTTTAGAAAATGCACAGTGAATAAAATCACCTGATAATTCATTTGGGTTTAAGATACGCAGTAACCAAGAATTGAGATGTTGATGGATGAATTTTGCAGGGGCCTTGTTTTTGGAAGTATTTTTCTGCATGCGGATCAAGAGCTTGAGCCAATGAAATGCAGAAAGATGACTTAGACTGAGTGAATTAGAAATGTAGTGATGCACTAAAAAATTTGCTACTTTTATTACATTATTTATTGCAAAATATTTATAAAAAGACAAATTAGAGGTGAAATGTTAAAAGGAGTGGCTTGGTCATGTTTCAGATTATCTGTTTGTAAAGTAGTGTTGTTTTTCATGGGGAATTTGGCTATAAAATATGTATAAGCCGTAAGCAAGTGTGAATTCAGAATTTGAACTTAAGGTGGTTTGATGTTGTTTCTAAAAATCAATGAAAACGCATGAGATTTGTACTTGTGGAGCTTTCTGTGTGCTCTGTTGCACTCATTAAAATAAATACTTTTATTTTATAAATATATATCTTGTCTCCTCAGAATTGTTCATTGATAGGCTCTTCAGGAAACCAAAATAGTTGCTCTTTGGCATATCTGAAACCTTTCTTTTAGAGAGTGCAGGTCAGTTTTTGAAGTGTCATTGAAGTGATTTTAACATGTAAGTGATATGCAAATATTTTGAACACTCAAGCAAATTGACTATAATTGATGTATACAATGTAAAACCTATACCCCATCTGCAATGCAAACAATCAACACACATAGCATGCTATCAGCAAGCACGTTGAAGAAAAATCCTTGTCTATTTGTGTTTTGTATTGGTTTGCATGATACAACACAAACGGCTCACATAATTTGTTTTTACAGTTGTGCTGTAGATTCAGTAGCAGTATTGTAATACAGTGTAGAGTTCACATCGACAGATGCATAAATCATTCTGTTTCTGAGAATTTTTTTTTAATCTTGATTTCCATCCATAATTACATTAGCTGACCAGTGCGACTGTGTTCTTTCATTGTATCTGAGAGGTAAGGCCTCGGGTAGAAACATTGATATGCACATATTGGATTTCTTAAGGGGATGCAAAGGAATGTTAACCATATTATCCCACTTAGAGGCTCTTTGGGTTGCCAAGTTCTGTCTTGGGATCTCAGGAACTTTGTGCATTGTGCTCGCCGTCCCTCACTAGTCGTCTCTGTGGTCGCAGTCCTACGGAATGCATTCGAATTTGTACGGTTGCCAGATATTATCGGTTTGATCAATGTCTCGTGCTCCTAAAATGCACCTTGCAAGGTTGAGGTATTTTGTTCATCTTATCTTAACGAGTCTCAGAAACACAACACTGTGCGTTTCATACAGTCCGTTAAGGGGCCGGGATAGGGTGTCGTGTAATTTTTACTCCCAAATTCTGTCCTCTGGCATACGTCCATTGCCACACCCCATCAGCATTTAAAGAAGTCGTTGTACAGTTGTTGATTTTCAGTGCTGTGAATGTACTGGGTAAAATCCCACAAAGGGCTCAACGGAAGAAACCGGATCAGGCCCTTGGGTACTGCGGCGAAGAACTTCTCTGTTCTCCGACCGGACAAATTGCGCATTGAGCTGCTAGAGCTGACGCTTAATGGAAAAGTTCACCTAAAAATGAAGATCATTTCATCACTTACTCATCTGAGTGATTTTTTTTTCCCTGACATACTGAAAAATCACTTTAGCATACAATGCCTTCCACTGAAGATGTGGCTTGGAATGATTGTTATGAATTATGACAATTCATTTTTCTGGTAAACTGTAACTTTAAGTTTATTATAGAAGGGTTGTGTTTTGGTTAACCAGTGTCGAGTCTGTCTCACCAAGCTAGCATTTTTCTTATGTCCCGAGAGACTAAGATTCTTCCTTTCTCAACTTTTTCTCTCAACTTTTCTTTCTTTTTGGTATGATTCATTTGACCCCAAAATTAAAATTGTGTCATTTACTTACCCTTGAGCAATTGCAAACCTGTATGCATTTCTGTCTTCTGCCAAACACCAAGGAAGATATTTTGAAGAAAGGTAATAACCAGGCCGTTTTGGGTCGCCTTTGACTTCCATAGTATTTTTTTTCCTACTTTGGAAGTCAATGGTGAAAAGAAATTCATACAGGTTTGGAACTACTTGAGGATTACTTTCCATTTCTTACGTGATTATATAAATAATTAAGTATAAAATTTACTAGTAGTTTCTAAACTAATATTTATAAACCACATTTTCAGTTCAGTTCGGTCCAACTCTATTAAAACCTCTGTATTTGTGTATGCAGCATCAATGATAACCCTCCTGGCAGTATGAAAAATCAAGCATAATTAGTTCTGAATATGTTTATAGACGAGTAAGCGGTCCAAGTCTTCTTATTTATGTTTTTGTGAGCGTACCTTCCCACAGGTGTCAGGACCATGAGACCTGAGCAAACATGCAGGCCAGTGCATCCAGATGAAGGTCAGGTTCTAGCGTGCGCTCTGGATTTATATCTCTGTGCTCTGGAGAGAAACTCAGGTTCCAAAAACAAGATGGAGAAAGAAGCTATGCGGTAGAATAACTTGCCGCCTTTTAAAATGCTTAACTTGCAGTAACTGCAAATTTACTTTGTGTAAAACTATAGTTACTCAAAAAGCGCTTCTGGTAATTACTATTCCTCATTCAATATTTGAACTCATTCAGCATACAGACATGGACACCATCAAGCTGCTTTATTATTGTGTCTTGAGGGATATATGAATAAAACAATCCTAGTTTTAGGTTGAAACAGAGCTATATCTATGGGGTGCAGTATTACAGTAACAAAAACAGCTAGAAGTCAACCTGATGAACCCACTATGCCAGACACTGGTACGTTTTGCATGGGTTAACTTACAACTTACATTTTCTTTCAAAACTAATAAATATATTTATTTATTGTATAGCATTTACTCTTTCTCTCTTGCTTCTGTTCGTCCATTTCCTTTTAGGTTTTGTTGTGAGAGACCACAGATAAGGTGGTAATGTCTTGACATGTATGGAGAGACTCTTTCTGGCTCTGGTTGTGTCTTCAGGGCTCTCTAAAGAGCTCCAGCTGTTTCAGATTTTATTTCCAAGCCCTAGCAAGCTTTTTTTTTTTTGAGTGGATGATAATGATGATGATGACAACGATGGTTGTGGTTGTCAGGAGAGGAACAACCGCAATATGGACATGTATGCATGTATACATGTATGTGTGTGTGTGTGTGTATATACAAGCAGGGAGTCAGTGATAGGCACAAGCAAAAAGTGTCGTTAACTTTGGGGCAGATTGCTAATGCAAAATGCCAGTAAACACAAACAACACTTTCTCCCTCTCCCTTATAAACACACACATTCTTACCCCAGCTGCAGTATGTGCACACACACACACATTCCCGCCCCCTGGATTAAGCTTACTATAATGGGAAAGCCCTCAGTGCATGCAGTGTTACCCTCTCATTACCAGTGCACCTGTCCTGAACTGACAGAACTAATGCTGGACAGCTCTTAATGAGAGAAAGCGGCTGACAGATGAGATAAACACTGACAGAGAGAGAAAGTTCACAGTCGGAGCCGAAACGGAAATGAGTTTAATGCAGCAGTCAATGTAGTGCAGTTACAGTAAAAAAAAAAGTTTCTTCTGCTCAACAAGGCTGCATTTATTTGATCACAAATACAGTAAAGCCTGTTATATTGTGAAATATTATTACAATTTAAAATAACTTTTTTCAATTTTCATTTACTTCAATATGTTATATATATATATATATTTCTGTGATATAAATCTGGATTTTCAGCATTAATCCATGTTCTTGGTTGTCTTTGAATGTTATCTTAATGTAGTGATAAAGAAAGTGGGATCTGATTCTGTATGAGGTATTAATTATTTAAAAATAATTATTGACTCATATTTGATAATAACAGTATTGTAATTATTTCATACAATGTCTTAGCCAAATTAATTATTTGCCAGTTATTTGAATATTATATTTTAAAAACTATACGTCTTGGCAATAATATTTTTTCTAGTAAATCTCAACAATACTGTTAATGTAGTCTTTAAATAGTATTGTATACTTTGATAATTATCAGCTCTATAGATATTGGCATCATTAAAAAAAAAAAAATAATAAAAAAATATATATATATATACCAACCACTAATTATTATTAATTAATTTAATTAAGTTAAAATTTTTTAAGTATTTTAAAAATTATATAATAACATAATGGCCCGGTTTCACAAACGGGGCTTAGCTTAAGCCAGGACTAGGCATT
>JAUCMT010000001.1:22818616-22841664 GCA_032357475.1 Enteromius thamalakanensis
TCATCTGGCAACATTTAGCTACTTTTCGGGCAGGTTTATAGGAAATAGTTGGCAACACTGATGCTGTTAGGCAGTAGTCCTCCCCCTATAACTGTTCTGTCTCGTGAAGGAGCTAATTTGTGTGTATCTGTGTGAAACACGCGTAGGAAAAAAAGAACGACAGAAAGAACGGCTCCCCCCCAGCCGCGACTCGGATCCCATCGTTCATCTTAATGAGCCGTTTAAAAGAATCGGTTCGTTCGCGAACGTCACAACTCTATTTCATACTAGAATCGTCTTGATTTTGACTTGCTGTTGGTTTATCGTACTATCTGTCCTCTATTTTTAAATTTGAGCACCTGTCTCACGGCCCTGTTGCTGATCACTGATGAAAGACTCCAGTAGTAGTATAAATTAAAATAAAACAACAAGTATTGTGAATGTTGTTTTTCTGTGGTACTGTATCTGTGCTTCTATCATGACGTAATATTTTCAACATCACCTGCAGCTGGCCAATAAGCGCTCTTCCTCCAACTAGCTGTGTTGACTGGCCTGATTTCAATACAGAAGCACACCAGGAACTAGTTACTTGTATTTGGTGAATGCATAGCTATAGGAGCATCACATGTCTTACGGCTAACGACCATAAACGCCGCAGTCGGGAAGGTTCGTCGCGGGTGACGTCACGTGCCCTTTCCCCCAGTTTCTGCTGCTCGCGCTCTGAGGCGAGGTTACTATCGGTCATTGCAGCACTGCAGCACGCTGGAAGTCGCTCTTCCCTTTAAGTCTGTGTCTTTCTACGCGTCCCTAGATCGATAATGCCATTACACGAGCGTTTCATACATATAATGCACTTAATTTACTTGCTAGGTATGCAGACATTGGTTTAATACGTGGCCTGTTTGGAAGAGTTCAACAGGCTGTCGCGCAGTGGCAAGTCAGACAATGAATAGATTTCGGTAAAGAAACGTCGAATAAAATGTATAATGCGTGAATATGCTCATTCAAAACCGAGATGTTATGATGACCGAGTATACAGAACTATATTTATCCAGCTCCCCTCCTCCCTTCGCGGGGTTACTATCGGACAAACCGAGTCTTTGTACTCAGCTGCTGAAAATAAGTGAGGATATTTGACTTCGCATAAAACCGTTACATTAAACCATTTTAAAATGCGACATTTCGCGGGAAATTCGCTTTTTTACTAAGACGCGCTACTTTTTAACGGAGATTATTCTGAGTGTGTCATAACGGTGCTTATGTGTTTTAATAGACCCCCAAATGCTTATACACGCATAGATTTTAAGTATACCTTAATAAATCGTTTTTCTTAGCGGTAGATAGCAGAAAAGCAAGATTTTTATGCTTAACGTTCTCAGCAATTGATGCGTTCGCATGCAAAGGCAACGTTGTGTTGCTGTGCAATTTAAGACTCATCGGAACCGAGGCGCGTGCTCTTAAAAGGGCAACATCTTTTGCAGGTCATGTTGGGAACTGTGCGGTTATGTGTGTCAGTGCCATATAAACCAACTCAAGCAGTAAACAGTTTATCTTCTCGTTACATATCAGTTGATAAGTGACTTAACAGTAGCACCAAATACGCTGTGATGAGTGCAGTGGCGTTGCTTTACAACAGCCAGGTGATGATGACCCTTTAAAAACACTGTGGTATTGTACCATGGTACTGCATATGGTAGGCTAATACTGAATTATTAACACATGTGCGTGTGCATAGTTTAGAAAATCACAATGATTTTTCTCTATAACACGAGGATGAGTAACTTATGACTTTTTTTGGACAAACTGCTCCTTTAAAAACTCAAATGTCTGCTATCTACCACAGTCTGAATATTAAACTTCCTCTGTCAGCTCTCAAGACCATGTTGTGGTTTTCAAATGTCACGCTCAGATGCTTTGTTTATCTCTCTCTCATTCCCCGCTCTCGTTCTAGGTGTCAACAGTACAGTGTCACCCCTGAGGCTCAACTCCACAAAACTGGCAGAGGATACTGGGGCAGGAGGTCAGCAGCATTATTCACTTGGCAGCCTCATGGCCTGTGTGAACACAAAGAGGTGATCGGCATGAAAAACAGGATGAAAGTGCTGATCATATGACTAAAAGTACAATAGGCACAATGTTATCGTCCCTCAGTCAAATCAGAGCCACAGTGATCTTTTTGCCTGTGTGGTTAGAAACAGACAGGCCAGATTCTGCTTCATGGATTTACAATGTCACTGAATATAATGAGAATATATAGCAATTGTGTTAAAAAAGTGTAAATGTAAACAATTTCATATGGAAATGTAATGTATAATATGTATATTGTATACAAGAGAGGTATTGCCATAAGGCAATATTTTAATGTCACATATTTATCAAATAAAGATAGTTGTATAAAATATATAAAACCCCCATAGAAAAAGTGATATGTACAGTATATGATCTGATGATGGTTTTATATGGTTTTGTAGTTACCATGTATGTCAACAATATACAGTACATGTCCAAAAATATATTATAGATACATAAACATACATATTTGTATGTTAATATATGGTATAATATGGTTTTATGTTTTACTCCATGTGACAATATATTGAATATGCATAGGTTTAATAAATTGGTAGTTGACACGCATGCATATTTCATAAAATGCTTTTGGTATTTGACATGCCATATTTAACAGTATTTTAAAGTGCATTTTGCAATAGATTTATAACGAATTAACCTTTTATGACTTGAAATTGAAAAAACAGATGCAATAGGCTATATTTATGAATGTAATAAAATAGATATAATTTATATATTACGTTTATCCTAAAATCTGAAAGGTATAAAAGCGATATGTGATGTGTGTGTCAGCTACACAAATGCATTACATTAATGGATGACTTTTCACGGTTAAACAGAGCAGTGATGCAGAAAGTCCAGGGAATAAGTAAACAGAATACATTTCATGTAAGTTTAATAGACAAACCGAACATGACTTAATTCAGTAAAAAACAAAAACTGTTGTAAAATGTCACCTGAGCTATGTTTTAGCACTACACATTATGTTTTGATTGATTTGGTGGATTTCTAGGGCACTTTATCAATTCAATTTCTAGGCTAGTGCTATATATCTCTATATATGTCTCGCTCAGTATCTTCCTTTAAGGTCAGTCCTTGGTTCTGTCTAAGTGTTTTACAGCCTGCTTTCATTTCTCAGAGGTCCTGATGACCTGGAGAGAATTTTTTTTTCTCTCTCCCCAGTCCATTTATTCCTTTTGGCAGTTGATGTGGGTAAACATTGTAATATGCGCAGAAAAACATTCAAGTTAGTTGCTTGACATGGCTGTTTTATGTAGATGTGTTTGTATGCGTGAAACAGCTTACTTTGCAAACTAGTCGAAATCAAGCTTTGCCAGATCTAAAATCACATAAAGCAAATAAAGTTTTATTTATTTATTTATTTATTTTAAATAAAATGCACCATTTCACAGCACATTTGAACATAACGTGTGAAAATCTGAACAAGCCAAACAATAGTAGGCCTTTTTAGCAACAATGAACAAGGTAACCTTGTGCTATCAAAGACAACCCTATTTCAGATATCTGTCAGATTATATAATGACTATTATATACCTACTATTTGTAGCATAAACTAACAGCACATGTAGTTTAAGATGCGCAAAATAAAGTAAAATTACTGTTTTTGTGCAAATCCGCGTTGCCCTTTTAAGAGCTGTTTTGGGTCCGCACGTGCTTTCCATATATGGAGGCTCGAAGACAAACAGCAGCGCGTTTGACCGAAAGTAACCTCGCGCATCGCTATAAAAGCTTGGAGGAGAGGAAAAAGGTCCGTCCATAAGAGCACAAAGCACCACAAGTAAAATATCGCTTTGAGAGAGTTAGAACAGCTGTTTATCTCTCTTCTCAAAAGGAATTACAGTTCATGTGAGGAATATATAAGAGCACGAAATAACGGTGAGTAATGTAGAGTTTCCTTCTTCTGAGCAGTGATCTATGTGCCAAGTTTAATTTTACACTAATATATATATATATATGTGTATTATTTTGCATAAACCTACTTATTCTGTCATCAGAAACACGCTATTGTTGTTTTTCCACAAATTACGCGAGCGACGCATTTGCGTCTTTTTTTGTATTAGAAACACTTGGCGAGTTGCGATGCTCTGAAAGCTTTGTGGCAGTCTGTTAGGTTGTAATCTGATTAGAAATTGTCACGTATTATCGTATAGTAATTGTGCTAGATAAGTACATGGATATTTTAACCTGCCAAGTCTTTAATCAGAAACGCTGCTGTTGTTGTTTTTCTGCGAAACTCACACGATTTTGTGTTTTATCGAAAACAGTCGATTTCTGATGTTCTAAACGCTTCGTGGCAGATATGCATGTTGAAAAGTTGTGAATTATTTACTGTTATTGTCATTCGTACTCGATTGAGAAAATGACAACTTAAAAAACAGACGAACAAAGACTGGAAGTGCTGCGCGTCGCTTCAGCATCTGTTCGCAACCGAGTCTGCGCGAAATGACCGAGAGTAACCTCTCCTCTGCGGAACAATGAAAAACACTGAGCTCTCCAACTCTTTTGCATTTTTAAAATAGCGCGACTGTGAACACCTTTGATGGTTAAAACAAAAGTTAGGGTCTATAGGTCGGTGTATGAATCGGTGTTATTTCGATTTTTGTTCCACAGAGGTACACTAGGCTAATTCGTGGCAGAGATTGTGTGAAGTAAACAAATGTATGAGGGGGCTCTTTTTACATCATGTCTTGTTTGGACATATTTTAAACCTGTCGTGATGAGAAGGTTTGCTTTTCGTTATTTGAGTGCAAAGTAAGACTAGACAACTGATCGTTGGTGACGTATGTGTGCTAGAAATGATCGAGTAGAGTACGAGGCGAGGTGATGAGGAAAATGGTAAACAAGACGAAGTATAAGAAAATGGACGCGTCCGCCAGGGACGCTCTTTATGATGTTGTGTATGAAAAACAAAAGCATAAAAATATGATTCCCTAGCAGACTGCCATATCGGCACAAACTGTATAAAAATGACAGAAGCGATGCAAATTGGCTGCTAATGAATGATACAGATATTTGAACAGAGACTATAACCTATAAATGTTTCAGGTATGAATCGTTCAGTGACAAATTAATTAAAGGAGAAATACTTTGTAGTTCAAAACACACTCAACAAGTTCTTAGAAAGTCTCATGTTTATAGTCAGGTTGCATTTGTGACCCTTGCAACAACATTGCTTTCTGGATGCTTTCATCGGTGGGCAGCATTTTAGGCATTAAGTCAACACCATAAATAGTATAGGCTAATATAGTATTTTTGCATAACTTGACATGTAGAAATATAATTCCACCTCATATAGCCGTGACTCATACATTAAGTTAAGAACTATAGCTATTCAGATTCATTTGAAAATGCATTACTAGACAATTTAATCCAAACACAAGCAGGACATCATGATATTTTATGATTCAGTTCATTATGCAATGTACCAACCCACATGGTGACACTGTGCACCGTTTCCACTCACTCATTGTGGTCTCCTATACAAGATAAGATGAATGACTTGAAGGTACTATATCAATGCCAAAACATTGTTTCAATTATAAGTTTACCTTGCTAACATTGGAGGCGATTGTCTCTATAAGCTATCATTCTGTAGTCATAGTTAGAACACGATTTAACTTTCTGACTTAATTATACACAAGGCAATGGGCTGAAATGTTATGGGCTGATTCTTACAATCTGTTGTATGTTTACTCATCCAAATGTCTTGTTTACTTTATTGCATCACTGTTTAGTATAAAGTCCCATCTGGGTAAATGTGGCATGAGATACCGCCATTTGACCAATTGACTGACTGACCAAAAAGAGCTTGGCATCTTTAGCTTTACATTTTTTGCTTCTTATTGTCGTACTAGTTGCAGAGAGGAGGCACGGACAGTTTGGATCCGTAGCAAGATGGCTGTCTCCACTCAGTTGGGTTTGCTGTTGTGGAAGAACTTCACTTACCGACGGAGACAGACTGTAAGTTAATACCGCACTCACTGAGCAATCAATCATTTACCAATAAAAATAGCAATATAAATAAATAAAGTTTCATATGCAGAAAACGAATGTCTTTCGAAACATATGGAGTCCCCAGGCTCCTTTTTTATTTGTTTGGGGACATCTGTGAGGTTCTGGGGGTCACCAACAGACGCCATGTTATACAAATGACCAACCCCCATATATAACGCAATGAATAAATACATACATACATACAAAGACTTTGTAATTTGTAATCACAAATTTTTTTTGTGATCATTCAGCATGTTTTATTGTGAAGTGACTTTGAAGTAATTGTTATTACTTGCACTTATCAGGTAAAAGTATTGCAAAACAAATAGAGTCCTCTTCTTATCAGCTTTTGCTTAAAGAAATAATGTCCTGTAAGTGAACATACTTCAAAAAGCTGATTAAAGAATGATGACTGTGTACGTGCACTTGGCATTGAACGTATAAACAGGAGGTTCAGCAAATGAATAAGACTCTTAACAGGAAATCCATCAACCGTCATGATAAACTGGATTTTCTGGACCTCTACCTAGAATAGTTTATTCAGGATGGTGAATAGCAGATCTGCTGTGCTGCTGAAAGTTCAAAACAGAAAGCGATCAAATGCGTAAATAATATCACACCATTGTGTCTTTTTCTCCAGATTCAGCTGCTGATTGAAATCATATGGCCACTCTTCATCTTTTTCATCTTGATATCTGTCAGACTGCACTATCCTCCATATGAGCAACATGAATGTAAGTGGCTAAGATGGTTTTCCCCAAAACACATCCACAAAATGAATGCAAATGCATTGTATGAGACTTGAGCTTAGTTTAGAGTTTAGTTTAGTTAGTGTCTTTCTTGCCCAAGAATTCGATATTAATCTGATCAATAAAACAGCTGTTGGTCTGGTTTCTATAAAATCCAATTTTTATGAACTGCTTTTGCAAAGGTTTGCACTGAAACGATTGTGAATGCATTTTATTTAACCTCTTGTGTCACCACATCTTACTTCATTCGGCCGTCAATATTTGCTCCTCTTTGGAAATCACACAGTCCCCAGGGGAGGTCTAGGACAGCAAAACAGTTCCAAGAACAGCGAGAAATTGTATATATGGCAAGATCTCTGAAAGCCCCTGTACTTTGAACTGACTTAACTAAATGTTAACTATTTTTGGGAACTGACGAATAGAAAAAAGAAAACAATATTACAGTAGATCTGGTTTGTGAAAACACACACTCTAGAACAAACAGAAACTATTTGAAGGAAATAATTTTTTGCAGGGGATATGTTTCTAGTAATTGTGTGTGTGAACTGTAATTTTGATATTTAAAAAGTTGATATTTAATATCTTGTTAAAGATTTAAAATGACACATTTGTTACAAATCTGATTCCCTTTCCAGGCCACTTTCCCAACAAGGCCATGCCCTCTGCTGGGACGTTACCTTGGCTGCAGGGCATCATCTGCAATGCCAACAACCCCTGCTTTCGCTACCCCACCCCTGGAGAGACCCCCGGGGTGGTGGGTAACTTCAATGACTCCATGTAAGGATTTCAGGTTTTGGGTCTGCGTTGGGTTTTACACACTATATGTGGAAGTTTCCCTCATATATGTGTCATTGCCGTCTTTTACAGCATCTCCCGACTGTTCATCGATGCCAAGAAAATCCTCCTCTACAGCCAACATGACAAGAGCTTCGAAGGTTTTAAAGGACTTGTTCGGGCCTTGAGAAAACTCCAGAGAAACACTGAAGGTATGTCAACCTTAAGAAATTTACTTGGTTTTGTAGCTATATAATACATCTATAAAAATCTGACACACTACGTTTTGGAATGAAGGCTTTTAGGTTCAACAAGGCTGCATTTGCTTGGTTAAAATACTGTTAAAACACTAATAATGTGAAATATTGTTAAAATTTTAAAGACCTGTTTTATGCTTGAACACATTGTAAAATGTTATTTATTCTTGGTATGTAGTGCTTCAGTTTTCAGCATCATTACTCCAGTCTTCAGTGTCACATGATTCTTCAGAAATCCTTCAGATATGCTGATTCAGAGCTAAATAAACATTTTTTTATTATTAACATAAAAAACCATAACCTACTTGGAAACCGTTATTTAATGTATTTCAAGATTTTTCATTTTTGGTGAATATGAAGTTTAAAAGAACACCATTTGTTTGAAAAATATATCTTTTTGGAGTGTGATAAAAGTCCTTTAAAAATCTTATTAACCCCAAATCTTTTAACAGTGATGTGTTAATCACGTTGTTTTTAACACAAAAAAAAGTCATAAAAGAATCATTCACACTCTCAGTAATGTACCAGAATCGAGACATGGCATCAGAAGCTCTAGGGATACCTTCACTAATGTTTTGTCAGTCATATGCATTAAAAGGTCATAAGTTCTTCTCTTGGTTTGAGTGAAGTTTCAGTTTCTAAAGTCACTCCACTACTGTATAGCATTGTTTACTCTCACATAGGTCTCAGTATAACTAGCTGGTTCAGTGTGCGATTAAGTTTAGTCCCCACACCCTAATTCTCAACGAGCATCAGTGTACCCAATGAAGTGGAAACACCAGGGAGATTTGTCTGTGCATTTCCTGTCCCACAGTCAGATTAGAGATCATTTGAGATTCAGTGTTAAACGTCAAATAGGAAACAGTCGTTTTTTGACCATTCAAGACTACAAAAGTGGTAATTAGTGTCTGCTAATTTTTCTTTTCTATTAATTACAGCATTAAATCGAGCTATGGCTAGGATGTTTTAAATGCATTGCTATGCGGCTGACAGGTGGTTATTACAGCCATGCACAAGTCTGTATTATATTATGGTCGTATATGATCTGTAGTTCCTTTTTAACTTGTTATTTGATAACCTCAAGTACGACCACTTCTAGAACCGATACTTCACAATATCCTTGCTTATAAATGGACAATTTTGTGACCTTTATTTAAACAGACATGCTATCGTAACTGTTGTTGAGACAGGCTTGTGGGAGTTGCATTTACTTACAGTTGACTGCATTTAATTAATGCCCCCCGAGGAGCTTCTGTTTGCACCTGGGGCTTGAGGAATAGGATGCTGGCTTTGTCCGTCGTGGATTAGAAAACCTCAAGAGTCACAATGATTAAACATGATCATTTCATGCCTCAGTAATATGTTTTAAGAAGGTATTATAACTTATTCCACCTGGTCAAAACTGCTTTGAGAGTTTGTAAAGGAGGGACTTGTGTTAGGAAACAGTTTGAAGTAATGTTTAAACTATAGTTTTTTTTTCTATCTATGGTTGCATGAATAACCTTTAACATCAGTGAAAACTTTTACAAAAGATCCTTTATAGCGCAGAAAAGGTTTTTTAGATTATATAAGATGTTCTTAATGGCTCTTTTAAGAATTGAAAGGTCCAAAAACGTTCTTGTAGTGCATTGCTGCAAAAACAGGGAAACCTTTAATTAAGGGTTTATAGCAAATAAGGTGTCTTTGATATCCTGATTGTTTCTTCTAGAAACAATAATGCATTCAATGGAGATTTGATCTGACTCTGATCTTAAGATCTGTCAGATTTGTCTTCCGAGGAAAAATGTTATCAATCCTACATGCCTCAATACATTTGAAATGACTCAAATAATCTCAGCTATATTTTGAGCTTTTATTTTATAGCCGTACTCTTTTTATTGGCAACTATAGTTCCATGTAGAATTTTGAACATCCATGGAACCTATTGATTCTACATAGTGGAAACGTTTTTTAAATGTTCTTCACATGATTGTTTTAAGAAGGTTCTTTTTTGGAATCTCTGTGAACACCCTTGTTGGGAACTTCTTCTGTACTCCTCGCCCCCTGAAATCTTGCTTAGCTCATTTCCCCAAAAAACGTCCTGAATGATTAAAGAACAATAGGAGCATCTGAAAACTGCTCACTGGTGGTTTCAGAGAAGCGGCTGCAATGACCTGTAGTAACCCCAGAGGAAAGAAACTGACTCAAACCAGTTTGTACCGATGACTCTTCTGGAATGTTATGACCCGCAGCACAAAGAGCTCTGTGAGAAACACTGATGTAGTTGCTTTCTGGCTTTTGTTGTTCCTCCATCCTTTTGCGTGGACATCTTGCGTGATGAACTCAGAATTGAGAACTAAATGAACAATTCTCTCATGACTTTAGCAGAAACGAAACGCAATGGTTCAGCTGCATTACCTCACTCGCTTTATCATTGAGTTGGGAATTGCAGTAGAGTCATACACTTCACAATGTTCTGAACGACACCCTTTGTTAAAAATAATATTATTCATAGTGTAATTGTGAATCACTGCTTTATGTAATAAATTCAATTAAAAAGAGCAATCTGAACTGTCTTCAGCATAATTCAGTGTTATTCTGACATGATGCTATCTACTTAGTATAAACATTAGTATAGAAGTACATTATATAAGTTATAATACCTATATATAACTAAATATATATATAAATATAAAACTTATTATTATTATTATTTATTTATACTATAAGTTATATATTTATATTTATTATAATTAGTGATCATGATTAATCGCATCCAGAAAAAGGATTTTGTTTACATACTGTATGTGGACATGTGTTTATTTACATAAATAAACAAACATATAGTATATAATTTGAATATATATATATATATATATATATATATATAAAAAAATAGCATATTTTTCTTAAACATATACATGCATGTGTTTATATATACATAATAAATATACACACGTATATATTATGATTAATCGTTATTACTTATTTGTATAATAATTATTAATAAATATTTTTATAATTATTCATAATTATTATTTATTCTGATATGATGTTATCAAACTCATATATTAAAATCTGCAGGTATATGCACAATTTACATAATATATTTAAATACATTTTAGTATTTATGGTAGTAGCATTATTGCATTTTTATATTGTATAATATATATTATATATGTTATATATATACAGTATGTGTATTTATATTATTAGAAAACCAACACAAATAGGCCTATTATTAATAAAAACATAAATATAGTATTTCATGCTTAGTTTTTTTTTCTCTCCTAGGGTTCAAGCTGAAGGACTTCCTTCGTGATAATGAAACGTTGTCTGAGTTTCTAGAGAAAAACGCTACCCTGCCCAAGCATGCTGTGAGTCAGATAGTGGAGGCTAACATCAACTTGGAGAAGGTAAAAAAACTGCTCAACACAAGCTGTTTAAAAACCATAGAAAGACCAACTCATCCGACACTTCTTTCCACAAATGTATGTTGTTTGTCCTCCTGGTGTTGTCTGTCAATTACCTTCATACATGTTCACACAGTGCATGTTTCCACACCGTCTGGTGTAGTCATTAAATTGCAGCCTGTCATCTATCTTGGGACCGTTACGTAACACGCTGGTTCGTGCAGATATGAAGTGATCTGTTTTTATCAAAGCCCTGTACATGCGTCCATACGCTCTCACATGCAGATGACCTTAGTGCATTGGGACACGAGATCACGGGCAGATGCTGAGGCTGATGGATGTCCTGCACAGCTGTACACGTGCTGCAGTGCTGTGGAGGGGGGAGGGGGGAAGTCACATGACTGTTGCCCTGCAGAACCACAGGACAATTCCTGCAAAACTGACATGGGCCGAGCGATTCCCAGCACCTCTGACAGATCTTAATAACTGAATGCTGGATTGTCTCTGAGAAAGTAAAGAAGCTGATAGAGAGTCACGAGCTTTCAAAAACGTAAAGAACAAGACTTCTGTTTTTTAGACAGGCTGTGTTTTAATCTGCCGGGCAAAGGCTGTCCATTGCCTCTTTCACAAAGAGCGTGTAATTAAGTGATCACTACATGTTGTTTCTTACATTTATTTGCACCCATTCTCCGGAGATCTGCATGTAAGATCGCCATCGAGAGTCTTAACAAAGTGACTGACTTGTGTGCAGCATTAACAGCTCATATGATTGGCTTAAAAAGCGCCCATGAAACAAAAATGGCAGCTTCCCGGTTGTGTACTTATGAAATGTTTATATAAAGTCTGTTTAGCTTGATTTCTGCTATTTGTGATCCACAGGTGCTTATCAAAGGCTTCGGTGTTCATCTCAGAGACCTGTGCAATACCACATCTCTGGAGGATTTCGTGACTATAACCGATAAGAACGTGTCTCAGCTGACGCAAAACATCATCTGTCAGTCGTCTGCTGAATGGCTGAACAACGCAGAGATCCACTTCCTGTCCAACCTGGACTTCCTGAAGCCAATACGGGTAAGCAAAAACAGCTGTTAAATAATAAATCCCTTTCATAGGACATTATTAACCAGCATCACAAGAACTATGACAGTGCCCTTGTTAATGATTGCTTGCAAAGATGAGTTTTATCCCCTGTACATTTCACATAGAAGTTGCTTACTGAGCTATAATAATGCAATAAACGCTACAATAAACAAAGGAATCAACCAGTTCTGTAAACCAATTACACACAAACTAGGACAAGTGTACATTTTTGTATTTTAGACCCAGTGAACTCTCAAGTCTTCGAGCGAAACAGTATAACATTGTGGTCACATAATGGTCACTTATACATAATGTGTTTTTGCCAACCAGAAGCATTATTTCAGCATATTTGTGCATGAAAAGGGAATGGCGATGGCCATCAGCCAGGGGTCTTCACATATTGATGTCTTTGTGTATGTTGGCTTTAGACTCAATGTTTTCTTTGTCTTTGAATTATGAGATTTCAAGATGCCGGGTCACTGCTATATCTGCGCAGTGATTTAGTTATGAAAGCAACGGGACAATGAGGGCTTTGACATTTTTCCTAAATTACAATATTATAGTCCACTTCGGAGTTAGTGCATATGGTTGCATGCATTTACATTGTCTGCCAAACTGGAACAACTAATTTTGTACTTAATGCACTTTAAATGTGCATAATTATTTATGAAGAAATATTATGCGCAAGCAGTTCTTAAAGTAAATATAATTTTTAAATCAGTAATCTTACTGTGTGTTTGAACTTTAGATTTGAATTATATTTAGTATGTATTTTAACTATATTACTCTTTTTTTACTAAGGTTGTTATATTAAAATTATATTACATTACAATGAATGAATGAATTAACTAATTAAATACATGTCTATCGATTGTGAAGTATACAGTATTTTTGTCTCAGTCTTTACAGTTGCTATTTTTGCAGTAAATTTCACATATTATTATATAATTAGCCTGGGATAATTTTGAGCGCATTATGATTTCTTTGATTCGCTAATAATGTCTTTTTTATGTTTTGGTTGAGCAGAAAGATGTCAGGTCTGACCCGAAGGTTATCCAAGATGTGTCTTTAGCAACAGACAGTCTGCTGGAGAGTTTGGGAGCATTAACAGTGGAGGTAAGAGCCCCCGAACATATCTCTCACCCTGCTTTTAGGGGCTGAACTGGACACCGGAGTCAAGTGTTTAATTCCCACCCCCCAGCTTCCCTAATGTCCTTATCCCATATTAGACCGGTGGATCTGGCTTAGTCAGAAAAATCAGATTAAAAACAAGTTTGAAATATTGATTAAATGTCTTGTTATATCCATTCTGTTTAAATGGTAATTATGATTATATTACTGGTTGCTGATGTGTAATGTTGCATTATGCCACTCCCCCGAAAAACATAACAATTTTGTGCTTTAGGGCTTATGACTCATTAAGGTTTTTGATTTGCCCCAACATTCTTTAACGATGGTTCCGCAAAGAACTTTAAAAATCCACGGAATCTTTTCATTCCAAAAAAGGTTGTTTACTGGAGAAAAAGGTTCTATAGATTATTTGAATGTTCTTTTACACCATCACTGCGGTGAAACCTCCCTTTGGCCTATCAGTACACAACAAGAAACTTGTTTTGCTTAAGAAGGCAGAAAGATCTGTTAATAAACAGCTATTTCGGTTAGCATCCCACACGTCTTTGTCCCTTGGAAAAACCCACAGAGCTGACACTTGACATTTCAGCTATGCACTCACATGTATTTGGTGTCCGGTGTTTAGAAACCAAACCTGAGTGCTAAATGAGTTAGCAGCAGTAGTTTGGCGTTTGCCACCAGTCCTGGGTAAAAGTGCAGAGCTCAGCGAATGTGACTTGCTCTTTTGGCTCTTTTCCACTCAGTGGTACGGATGGGTACAGTACGGTACGGTAATTCAGCCCAGTCGCACGTGTTTTTTTCGTGGCACGGACACGATTCTTACTCGACTTTCGTGAGTAATGATGCATCCAATGGCATCCTAGTATTACATTTGTGCTGGAGTCACGAAAATAATGAAATATTCGGGTCCCTGACACGAATTAATAGTTTTTAGGCTAATTTCGTGATATTGTCATGACCTGCCGTGTGACTGCGTTGGGTAATTAGAAGTGAAACAGGGACTATTAACTGTTTCCACATCATCTCACAGGGCATGTGTTGATGGGGAATGATCTCTTCCCAGTTTTATCTCTTGAACAAGAAACAGAAATCGAGTCGACGCCAACGCTGGCCTGAGAGGCATTAGTTCCTCTTGTTTTCACACATGCAATGCAGACACGCAAGCTGAACTCCAGTAACCCTCGCTAAAGCCAGCGGCAGAGAGGTTACTCCAGGTCGTATTTCTTCTGTTTGCATGACTGTCTGGCCTCCAGGGCTTCCTCAGACACCTCATGAAAGCTTACAAGGCGACAGCTATAACAACAGATCTCTTCTATGACTAGCAATCACAATAGAGGGAACAGATGAATTCTTTCCTATTGAGACCCCATGATGATGTGGGCGAACTGATCTCATTCTTCCAGTAAAAATGCACATTAGCTTTGCAGAATTAAAGGACGGTGCAATTTTTGTACAGTTTACTGTTATTATTAATATTTATTTTATTAATATTTGGTATTAGTTTATTTCTTTATTTGTTTATTAGTTTATTTGGTATTAGATTTATTATCTATTTTAATTTTAGTACTTTTTTATTAGGTTGTTTGTGTCTATAATTTTAGTTCTTTCAGTAAAACAACTTTTTAAATATATTTCAGTTAACATTTAATTTATCTCAAATGATATAAAATAAGTAATATAATAAATATAATGTAAATAATAGTGCTGCCAAACGCACATCCAAAATAAAATACGTAATACGTAATAAATGCGTATATATATATATATATATATATATATTTATATAATATATATAATATATTTATTATGCATATATAAATACAAATACATGCGTTTAAATATTTAAGAAAAATATGTTATGTTTACAGTTAAATATATTTATAAATTATGAGAATATAAATATACAAATGTGTAAACATAAATATTTTCTAAATACATAATGTATATGTTTGTGTCTCTTTATACATAATAAATATACATAATACAATACAATATACAAATATACATAATAAATATATTATAATTATAATAAATATTTTTTATTGATGATCTGCACATATTATTTCATTCTTTGTTGAAGTTAAAGGACAATTGTGGATAAGCAAATGAACAATACATTTTGAGAAATGCACATGACAAGTGTTTACAGCCCTGTGAATCATATTGACTCATATTTTGCAAACCTGACTGATTGTAACCAGTTCACGCTTATGTAACACCACGTAAAGCCATCTCATAAAGTGGAAACGCTCTCATTACCATCATGCCATAATTCTCATAGCCCTCTTTTTCTGCATGCATCCATTAAAATTTCATTAAAATGAAATTTCATAAAGTAGGTTATCTTTTGTGCTCTTGAGGTCTCTTTCGGTTTCATCAGGAGAATGACCGATAGTAACCCAGTCCTCAGCAGGCATGTCACAGCAGCGCCTCTGTTCTTGCTGTCGGGCAAAACCCACAAGAAACGGTTTTCATAAACTCACTTTCATTCCTCTCCATACTCCACATTACCCTGAAGACACTTACATTCATCATCTATTTTTATACTTTTGCTCTATTTTTCTTTCAGCACTTAAACATAATTAATCATTATTTACTTAACCTCATCTCCAAACCTGTGTTGGCCATTTTGTCCATACAAAATGAGACTTTTAGATTACGTCAAAAATAAGGATAAATGCATCATTACTGCAGTCCATGCTATTTTCATACGATATTTTCATATGACGAACTGATACAAATGTAAATCGTTTTCAATAAAAAAGTGAATGCAAACGATAAGACTATCGACTTACATTTAGTCACACAAAGCAGTTGCATGGCTTTAGAAATCGTGAAATATGTGCACATTTTTTTTTTTGTGTTTTACATTAAAACAACTTGTTATGCAATGGCGAGGAAATACTGTCATAATGAAAAAGACTGTACAGACAACCCAGTGCAATAAGCATGTTTCTGTATTATTATTATTGTTGTTATGTTTGGGTTTGGTCAGCGTCGGTAACATCCTTCAGCTGACAGTGACAACACTTCATAATAATACACCCTCTGACACATAGAGGCATAATGTCCCAAATCCAGGCAGGCACGTGGACCGCACACTTTAAGACATCCAGGTGAGGTCACTTTCGAACAAGATTGTGTAACGGGATAGCGAGTTGTACAAGGAATATTAGCCTCTCTCTTTTCTAAAGCAGCTGTAACAATAAAATGGCGTACTTACAGAGAACTGAATAAACACAGTCCAGTACATTTGCTTTTCTCATTATCAGACAAACACTTTTAAGCAATTCTTTAGCATAAGCAAACATTTTGTGACGTGTCTTTTTGACGGCTTTTAGTTTAGATTTTTACGTTTCAGACAAAGGAAAGACAATTAGGTTCTGGAAACCAACATATCTCTGTAAATAGAAATATATTTAATGACGTTTACTGAAAAAAAGTCAGAAATGAATTATTTTATTCAGCATTTATAATATATAAAAAAATAAATGCTGAACTTTCTGTTTATTAAAGAAACCTAAAAAAATATAAAATAAAATAATATATATATATATGTATATTATTTGTATTATATGCATATTATTTGTATAATATATATATTTAAAATATAAACATAACTTATTTTTCTCAAGTGTATAGATGCATGTGCTGTGCATCTGCATAAATATACACAATACACACACTTGTATTACGTAAACAAAAACTTTTATTCCTTCTTTTTTTGTTTGACTGCACTAGTTGTTTCTATAAAGACTTCTACTGAAATTTGTTGACTCTTTCTCTCTCTGTTTCTCAGCTTGCGAGTATGAAGAGCTGGCGGGACATGCGCAATGAGATCCTGTACCTGACGGGCAACAGCACACAGTCCCCCAACCACATGTACCAGGCTGTGTCCCGTATCGTCTGCGGTCACCCGGAGGGCGGAGGCCTGAAGATCAAGTCCCTCAACTGGTATGAGGACAACAACTACAAGGCCCTGTTCGGGAACTACGGCAATGAGAGCGACAGCGAGCCCTCCGTTTACGACAACTCCTCCAGTGAGTGAAGCTGTAGTGCTCTCGTTGTCAACATTGAATATTTCACATACCCTCCTGAGTGGTTGAAAAACCCTCTTTTTCTCTGTAGCGCCCTACTGCAACAGCCTGATGAAGGGCCTGGAGTCCAGTCCCATATCCCGCATGATCTGGAGGGCTCTGAAGCCGCTGCTCATGGGCAAGATCCTGTATACCCCAGACACCCCCGCCACCCAGAGGATCATACAAGAGGTCAGGAGAGAAAACAATCATGTTAACACACGTTCTCATCCTGCATAATATGTAGACACAATTTATATTAATCTACAAAAGTCATCAAAAGGTTTTGAAGATCATGAGCAATATGAAGGAGGCAAATATGTCTGTTTTCCTAGCTACAGTATATACAATATACTTCTATATTTTATATATCTCTTTCTTTTCTATATATATATATCAATCCAGTTCGACCTAGAGGATCATCCTAACTGTCTCTGTTTGTCTCAGGTCAATAAGACGTTTCAGGAGCTTGGTGTGTTCAGGGACCTCGGCGGCATGTGGGAAGAAATGAGACCCAAAATCTGGGACTTCATGGAGAACAGTGAGGAGATGGACCTCGTTCGGGTACGTCTCTCACACACACACACACACACAAGCATCTGTCTGAACGCAGATGACCTTCCTGAAACAAAAGACACTGTTCCTGTTAGTCACCTCCGAGCACATGACTGCTGCTCCAGCGGTGAGCTTCACACTGCCACCTTTTGGACAAAAGCCGTGCTGCGTTTTAACCTTGCTACTGAACTCACGTGCTTCCCAACGTGTGGCGCTCTGCAGGACGCACACTTATTACTGGAGATCTTCGTATCCTTGGAGAATACTGAGGATCTATTTGTGGCTAAGCGTATGAAAAAGAGTGCTGCGTTAGGTGTTTTGTTGTCATAGGCACAAAATATGTGCATGACTTTCCTGCAAGGTTAAGAAAAAATAAGCAAATAAACAAATAGAAAATTCATTGAAACAAATAAATTGGATTATTGGAGTGTTATTAATTTAATTGCACTAATTTACAGGAGAGTACAATGATGAAATGCTTTATAAATTAGAATATAAAGAGACTTATATGCACAAAAAAAGTGTAAATGTTTTTGTCTACGTTTATTGATGCACTCGTTTATATGACCAGAAGCTGTGTATCTTCTACAGCTGCATTAGCTATGCAATATTTGAATAATTTATTGAATGCTATTTCTCCAAAACAGACTCTCCTACAGAACAATGCTAGCGCTCGCTTCTTTAACGCCAAGCTGAGCGGCACGGACTGGCGCGTCGAGGACATATCCAGCTTTCTGTCCAAGGCTTCAGAAGACAGGCATCCCCATGCTTCAGCGTACACGTGGCGGGAAGTGTTCAACGAGACGGACCAGGCCATCCTGACCATCTCACGCTTCATGGAGGTGCGTCTGCATTACACAAACACAAAGATCACATCTGACTGGCTTGACTGATAATGTCAGTGATTCTGTGGGCATCTTACGACCTCTGCTAATCAATTCAACGGACCTAGATGAACCGAACTGTGTTTTCAGTTCCACTCATATTTTACTGGGTCAGTGTGTTGCTTTGTCACACTTTTCAGTTCTCCACTGAATCACAAATCAATTATGCTGCAAATAAATCAAAGCAGGTCAAGCCAGTCCGAACTGACTGATTATTTCATTAGATAAAAATGGCCTGATTTTTTGCAAGAATTGCATCATTCATTCAGCCTGACCCTGACTTTTTTCTGATAAACTGTTGATTTCCGTTCTCCCCTGAAGTGTGTGAACCTGGATAAACTGGAGCCGGTGGCTAATGAGGAGCGTTTGGTGAACAAGTCCATGCGGCTGCTAGACAACCAAAAGTTCTGGGCCGGGATAGTGTTTCCTGACATGCAGGCCAACAAGTCCGACTTGCCGCCCAACGTCAACTACAAGATCCGCATGGACATCGATAATGTGGAGCGCACCAACAAGATCAAGGACGGGTAGGAGACACACGCTCCTGATCGCGGGGGACAAGAGCAGGGTTTTATCTGAGGTCTCTGAGAGCTGATGTGTTGTGTTTGGCTGTAGGTACTGGGACCCCGGTCCCCGAGCGGACCCATTTGAAGACCTGCGGTACGTCTGGGGAGGCTTCTCCTACCTGCAGGACGTGATTGAACATGGCATCATACGAGCTCTGACCGGAAGCAAAGAGAAAACAGGGGTTTACATCCAGCAGATGCCTTATCCCTGCTACGTGGACGACATGTAAGAAACGGCATTCTACAGCCTTTATATTGAATGAGAAACTCCCGTTTCATTCACAGTTTCATGCAAAGTCAAAAGGGTCTCAAAAGGGTTTTCAGTCTGTAAGATGCCACAGGTTTCCAAATATAATCGTCTTAATGCAAGAGATCAACCCCATATTTCTGCCTATTTTTATTCTAATAAAATTGCTGTTATTATTTCGATGTATCAATTTCAAATTTTTTAAATATACTTTAATTTCACTCTTTTAAAAAAAATCTATACATGTATATTTTATCCTCTTTACTGTTACATTTTTAATTAATTAATTAATTTATTTTAATATATTAACAAAAATAATAATAATAATAATGAATAAAAATGTATTAATTAATTTAAAGCTTATTTTATTTATTTATTTATTTATTTTCATTTTCACATTGTTTTCATCTAAGCATTTCCCTATTATTTCCTCACAGTTTGAAAACCTGCCTAATGCATTTAAAGTCAGCTGACTACTAAGTGAAACCTCATAAGTGATTAATCTGGTGTGCTAGTGCGAGTTAGCATGTTGCCAAGTTAAGAATGCGCAAATATAATAAACATAAAAACACAGAAGTGTTGGGTATAACTGCCAATTATTAATAAACCTGAGCTTTTTTCAGTGTATTTTGAGATCAAGAGCAGCTTTTCTTCTAGAGGATATCTTATCAGCCATTGTTTATCTTCATACTGAGGGTGTAACCCATCCTGTCTGCTCTGTCCTAGTTTCCTGCGTGTAATGAGCCGCTCCATGCCTCTGTTTATGACTCTGGCCTGGATGTACTCGGTGGCCATCATCATCAAAGGTGTGGTGTACGAGAAGGAAGCCCGGCTCAAGGAGACAATGAGGATTATGGGTCTGGATAACGGTATATTGTGGCTGAGCTGGTTCATCAGTAGCCTGATCCCGCTGCTCATCAGCGCCGCCCTGCTGGTGCTCATCCTAAAGGTGTGTACTGTACTGTCACGACTGATATAAACATATAACCCTAACAACTACTTAACATGGTTTTGTCATGTTTTGCTCAGATGGGGAATCTGCTGCCATACAGTGATCCTGGCGTCGTCTACTTGTTCCTGGCCTCGTTTGCAGTCGTGACCATCATGCAGTGTTTCTTGATCAGCACGCTCTTCTCCCGCGCTAACCTTGCCGCGGCCTGTGGGGGCATCATATACTTCACTCTTTACCTTCCCTATGTTCTGTGCGTGGCCTGGCAGGATTATGTCGGCTTCGGAGCCAAAGTAGTAGTGGTGAGTGTGGATATTATTAAGAAATAACTGTCATCTGCTTTTTTTTTTGCAATTACCCAGTGCCATGGGGTTTTCAATATTTTAGATGCTAAATGTCATTAATAAATTCATTTTGATCCAATTTTTGTATTTATTTAAAATGTATTTATTTATTGTTTAATCTATTCATATGTTTAATTTATTATTTGCATTATTTTAATTACATTTATTTGTATCTATTATTGTTTAATTTAATCAAACTTTAATCAATACATTTATTTTAATATAATTTTAATATAGTTATTTTAGTATTTATTTACTTATATTATTACTTTTATTTATTACTTATTCACATTTTCGTGACAAATTTTTATTATCACATTTTTATTGATAAATTTTAATCAGTTTTATTGTTTATTTTTATTATTGTTATCAGTTTTATTTTATCCTTTTTATCTGGTTATATGTATTTATTTATTATAATCGTTGTTTTAGTTTAATTTATACGTTTTTATTTATCTATTATAATCATTTATTATTATTTTTTTTAAATCAAAGTCAATAAGTTACTGTCATCTTTATTTTTTGTCATTGGTTTGTTTTGTTGTTTGTATTGAAACTCCTGACCTTTGCTGTTTATGTACTGACCTCCTCTGTCTGTCCTCAGAGCCTCTTGTCTCCGGTGGCGTTCGGCTTCGGCTGTGAGTACTTCGCTCTGTTCGAGGAGCAGGGAGTGGGCATCCAGTGGAGTAACCTGCTCTCCAGCCCCATGCAGGAGGACAGCTACAGTCTCACCACGTCCATCTCGCTCATGCTCTTCGATTCGGTTCTCTACGCCGTCATGACCTGGTACATTGAAGCTGTGTTTCCAGGTATGTGGCTTTGTGAAGAGATGTAGTTTTTAAGACATTACCAGCTTTGGGAAGTTTCTCATGGTCTAAAAACTTGACTCCGCCAGGTCAATACGGCATCCCACGACCCTGGTACTTCCCCTTCACCAAGTCATACTGGTGTGGAGAGAAATGTGGTGGAATTACATTAGTACCGACCAACAAGAAAGAAAATGCTGAAGGTACAGAAATCTAACCATATTGGATATTAAAGTGCTGTTATGGGTAATAAACGACTGACATTTTAATTTTGGGAGTCAAAAACACACTACATTATATACATGGTGCACTTTTAAATTTCAAAAATCCATTTTAATTTCCCAGAATGCACTAATTTACACAAAAGTTCCGTTCCAAACAAAAGTGGTCGATGTGGAAAATCTAAATATTGCATGTACAGACTCAGTTTGATCTGTTTTCTAGCTGTATGCATTGAAGAAGAACAGGCTCACCTGGATCCAGGTGTTTACATCGAGAACCTGATGAAGGTTTACAGCAACGGCAAACTGGCAGTGGACGGTTTGACTCTGGGTTTTTATGAGGGTCAGATCACCTCCTTCCTGGGTCACAACGGCGCTGGGAAGACCACAACCATGTACGACAACTCAGATCATTTTATATCTGATGCTTATCATGTGATGATGTAAATAACATAATCTCAATATTTCTTGCTTTCTTAGGTCTATCCTCACCGGCCTGTTTCCACCCACCTCAGGCACCGCTTACATCCAAGGCAAAGACATCCGCACCGATCTGAACACTATACGCCAAAACCTGGGTGTCTGTCCGCAGCACAATGTCCTGTTTAGCATGTAAGTTACACCCCAAGCAGATTTTAGTAGCTTAGATGTTTGTGTATGTCACTTGCTTTAAATATGGACTGTGTTCTCGTCCATGTGTTTCAGGCTCACCGTGGAAGAGCACATCTGGTTTTATGCTCGTCTGAAGGGTCTGACTGAGGAGAAGGTGAAGTCGGAGATGGAGCAGATTGTGATGGACCTCGGCCTGCCTCATAAACGCAAATCTCGCACCAACCAGCTCTCAGGTATGGAAAGAACATAGTGTAACAGCAGAGATTGTAAATTAAATTAAATTAAATTAAATTAAATTAAATTAAATTAAATTAAATTAAATTAAATTAAATTAAATTAAAT
>JAUCMT010000001.1:22843331-22857237 GCA_032357475.1 Enteromius thamalakanensis
ATTAAATTAAATTAAATTAAATTAAATTAAATTAAATTAAATTAAATTAAATTAAATTAAATTAAATTAAATTATTATTTTATTTTATTTTTTTTTAGCAGTTTTCTATTTATATATTTATTTATTTATTTTTTCAGTGGAAGTCATATTGAGATTACAGTCTCTTTTTTCTAAATTTATTCCTGTGATCAAACCTGAATTTTCAGCATCTTTGCATCCAAGTGTCATGACACACTAACAGAACTAACTGTTACGGTCTTCATAGGAGGAATGCAGAGGAAGTTATCAGTAGCGCTGGCGTTTGTTGGAGGGTCAAAGGTTGTGATCCTGGATGAGCCCACAGCCGGAGTCGACCCTTACGCTCGCCGGGGCATCTGGGACCTGCTGCTCAAGTATCGCCAAGGCAGGCAGATTCTGTTTAAGCGAGCACCATTGTGTTGACCTTATTAAAAACGTCCATTAAGTGATGTATTTTTATCTGCAGGACGCACGATCATCCTGTCCACCCACCACATGGACGAAGCTGATATCCTCGGGGATCGCATTGCCATCATCTCCCATGGGAAGCTGTGCTGTGTGGGATCCTCTCTGTTCCTCAAGACCCAGCTGGGAACGGGATACTACCTGACGCTAGTGAAGAAGGACTTCGATCTGTCGGCCAGCTCCTGCCGTACCTCCAGCAGCACCGTCTCCTACTCCAAAGCCAGCCTCAAGAAGGTGTGAACACTTAATGAATCAATAGGGATCTTTGTATTTATATTACTGACCTATTTTAAAGTTTTCTTGGTGTCATATTCAGTGATTGTTATCGTCTCTGCAGGAGGACAGTGTTTCTGAGAGCAGCTCTGATGCTGGACTGGGCAGTGACCATGAAAGTGAAACCACCACCATAGGTATATAGCTATTACCCTTAACTAAGACTATTTTGCTATTTTGTTAATTAAAATAAAGCTGAACTGAAAAAATAAATGTGAAATAAATTTAAATGTTAAAGTGAAAACTGAACTGAATTACTTAAATAAATAAATAAACAAATAAATAAATAAATAAATAAATAAATAAAAAAAAAATTATAAATATTAATTGGAACTAAAATTAGAAATGTTAATAAGCAAGTAACTGAAATAAGGTTAATCTCTAAACTTACTAACTAAAATAAAACTGAGCTAATAAAAATAAAAATTAAATAAAGAAAATTAATGCAAAAAAATTATAATAAAAAAAATGATGAGGTAAAGTTAAACCACAAAAATTTAAATGAACTAAAATAACATATAATTATAAAATTATAATTATTTCCTAGAAAATATATATATATTTACTAAAAATTAATATTTATGTAAAAATAAAGAATTATTACATAACTGATAAAAGTACATCAAATTAATTACTAGAAATTAATTGAAAATTTAATAAAATAAAAGATAAATTAAAGATAATAATAAAAATACTTAAAATAATGCAAAAATAACACAAATATGTAAAATGAATAAACTCTTAAAGGAATTGTTCATCCATTATTATTTTGTCACCTTCATATTATTCCAAACCCATCTGTTTTGACACGCATTTTGAATATTTTCTCCACTCTTTCCAGACATCTCCTTGATCTCCAATGTGATTTTCAAGCACGTTCCCACAGCCAGACTGGTTGAAGATCTGGGTCACGAGATCACTTACGTGCTGCCTTACGAGTCGGCCAAAGACGGAGGGTTTGTGGAGCTCTTCCACGAGATCGACGACCGGCTCACTGACCTCGGCATTTCCAGTTACGGCATCTCTGACACAACCCTGGAGGAGGTAACGGATCGCTGAAAACATCTCTTCCTTTCCCCCAGTTCGATTCATGCAGGAATGCGAATATAATTGGTTTGTGTTTTTTATCACTTTGAGCAGATTTTCCTCAAAGTGGCAGAGGACAACGGTGTTGATGCTGAGATGTCAGGTACAACCCAACACATTTCACCTTCACGGTTGTCAGTGCGTCATGTAAACATGTAGCAATAGTGTGTCTGGAAACATTTGAGTCACTATGTTTCTCCTGTCTCTTCGTGTATCAGATGGCATTCTCCCTCGCAGAAACCGCAGGCATGCTTTTGGTGACCATCAGAGCTGCCTGAAGCCTTTCACTGAAGATGACTTTGATTTCAATGACTCAGAAGGTGATCCAGGTACTTACTTTACCCATCTCATTCATCCCACTTACCTCTGAAGCATCTCACGTGTTAAAAGTTGATGTATGTGATCTAGAGCATGACCAGTGTATTCATTTAGATTTTTTTCCATTAGAATCAGTGATACTTTACACTATTATAGTGTTTATTTTTTTTTATCTTTTGCTTTTATATTTATAATTAAGTTTTTAATCAAATTTTAGTTAATGTTTTAGTAATTTTTTAGTGTTTACATTTTTTAAATTATTATTATTATTATTTAATTTTTTTATCTGTGTTTTTTTAAACTAAATTTAGAAATATTGCCCTATATTTTGTTTATGTTTATTTTAATTAGTGTACATTTAAAAACACACAGAATATATATATATACATATTTTATAACAATAATGATTGAATGTGCTATTGTTAATAATAACATTTTTATTTATTTTGTTTTTGGAATTAATTTATTTCTTCTTTTGAACTTTCTGTTTTAGTTCAGCCGTTCTGAAAGCGATTCAGTGTTTCATTTGATTTCATGTGATTTTATATCACGATACGAAAATATCTTATTATTCTTTTTGCTTATTTACTGGAAGCTATGACTAAGCACTATCTGTTTTCGGGTTGCTGTGCGCCTGCAGAATCTCGTGAGACGGACTGGTTGGGCGGCGCTGACGGTAAAGGTTCGTACCAGGTGAAGGGCTGGAGTCTGAAGAGACAGCAGTTTGTAGCTTTGCTCTGGAAACGATTCCTGTACGCAAGACGCTCTCGAAAAGGTTTCTTCGCTCAGGTATGGTCTTCATACAGTATTTAACATGAGCATTTCTGCATTGATCCTTAAATGTAATATACTTTAAAACGCTTCTTTGCAGATTGTGCTTCCCGCTGTGTTCGTGTGCATCGCTCTGGTCTTCAGCCTCATTGTCCCTCCCTTCGGAAAGTATCCCAGTCTCGCTCTGGAGCCTAGCATGTATGAAGAGCAGTTCTCTTTCATCAGGTACATGCTACTGTCCAAACATTTGCACCTGCGCTTTAACTCCCATGATTCTTTACGAGCCTAATGATTGGATTCTCATTACAGCAATGATGCACCAGAGGACAGACACACAAACAACTTACTTGAAGCTCTGTTGGACAATCCTGTTTACAATGAACAATGCACAGATGAGCCTAATGCTGCGTGAGTCTTCAGACTTTATTTTTAATATTGCTTAGTTGTAACTTTAAAATATTCATATAAAAATATCAATGAATATTGCATCTAGAAGAGTCTTTGTTTTAACTGACAATCAACTTTGAAAATTCCTGTAATTAAAACCCCAGTCTGTTTCAATTACTTAGTTTTTATCAGAGATATCAATTTATCGATCAGAGATTTTGCATGGAAGCTGGTATCTGTCACTGAATTCAAATAAAATGTCATTGCAATTTGTGACTTTTTTCCCTCTCTGAATTTTAATGATATTTTCTAATAATTTCAAACTAGTATCTGTGCATCAAGAAATCAGTAATGCATGATATAAAGTTGCAATTGTGAAAAAAAAATGTGAGTTAATATGCATTTGTGAATTCAGAAGTTCAGTCAAGTCAAAATTGTGAGAGATAAAAAAAAAAAAAAAAAATTAAAATTAAATTGTTATTCAGTGCCAGATACAGGCTTCCACTGGTCATCAAATAATAAAAAAAAATGTTGGGAATTAAAAAAAAAAAATTTTTTTTTTTGGTGAAAAATAGCAAACCGTGTCCGATTAAAGATGGAGAGTGGATGGTTCCGGAGATTCCCGAGACCGTTCAGGACTTATTTATAAAAGGGAACTGGAGCATGGAAAACCCATCGCCTCTGTGTGAGTGCAGCTGTGAAAAGAAGAAGAAGATGCTTCCCGAGTGTCCTCCAGGAGCAGGGGGTCTGCCTCCGCCTCAGGTAGACATATTCACCAAATACTCTGCTTCTTCACTAGCAAAGTCGCTATATCATGTTTCATTGGCAGTACAACAATCTCTTCTGATTTCCCTTAGATCAAAGTCACCGCTAATGAAACCTTGCAGAATCTGACAGGCAGAAACATTTCAGACTACTTGGTGAAAACATATGCACAGATTATTGGGAAAAGGTGAGTTAAGCCAATCCAGAAGTAAAGGCTTGCTTAATGTCTCTGGCTTTCACTCCTTTTAATTCTGCGTTGTGTTGTTTTGTGTTTTCAGCTTAAAGAACAAGCTCTGGGTCAACGAATTCAGGTAAACTGATCAGATATATTATGATGAGGAAATTAATAATAATCCAGTGGATCCAGTGGGCCTCATATCTGTTTCTTATTGGCTGTTTTGCAGGTATGGTGGATTCTCATTAGGTGCTAGGAACTCTCAGGCCCTCCCCCCTGGTGATGAGATCACCGATGCCATCTCTCACATTCGTAAACGCTTCAGTCTTCAAACGGTATGTCACCTGTGTTAGCTTTATGACTGATGTTTAATCACCAGCTTGGGTTCATAAACCTGAAAGCAGTTGTTGCTCGATGTTTGGGATTTACCTGCCTTAAACCTGTTTATATTGTGCAATCCGCAGGGAGCCGCAGCTGACCGCTTTCTGGGAAGCCTGTCGACTTTTCTCCGAGGTCTCGATACCAAGAACAATGTAAAGGTGAGCACAAACTAGATGCATTTGTCTGACCTTACAGACATACTGATAAAAACTTACACTCTTTTTTCATAAGCTTTTTTATAAGCTTTTAATAAGCAAGCTTGTGATTGATTATGTAAATGTGTCTTGGTGCGGTTAATCCGTAATAGATTTCCTAGCAGAGGGTTAACATTGTTAACACTATTTATAAACAGCTTTAGACACTGTCCAGTAGAAAATCGGCTAAACTTAAGATGCCGTTATATAAATAGTTTTTGTGTGTATTTATGTCCTTGTTTTAAGTCTGTAATGTTTTAAGTGTAATATTATTCAAATTAAAATAGTAATATATAAAGAACTACAATGGCAAATAGCTTGATGATAAAATAAATAAAGAAATAAATCTTTTTTAATCGCATCTGAAATAAAAGTTTTGGTTTACATATGTATGTGTACTGTACATGTATACATAAATACACACACATACAGTATATTTTTTAGAAATAAATATATATATATGTGTAATATATAAACATAAACATATATGCATGCATGTGTGTGTATTTATATATACATAATTAATATAAACAGTACACACCAATATATTATGTGAACAAAAACTTTTATTTTGGATACAATTGTTTGACAGCACCAAAAAAAAATTATTATAAATATATATATTATATATATATATATGTGTGTTTTATAATAATATAATGTTATAATATTTGTTTGACAACACCCAATAATAACAATAAAAAAAAAAATATATATATATATATATATATATACATAGAAATATTTAATATACATGTATGCTTCTTCAATTAATATATATTGTTATAAATATTCATATATGCATTATTGTCTAAAATTATTAGCGTATGAGCTGCAAATATGCAATAAAGAAATACATAAATAAGACAAAAAAACTGGATGTGTAAAAATGCAAAAAGAAAATATATGTTTTGACAGGTCTTAATGTCTTTTTATATGAAAGCATCTAAGAAATGAACACTGTTGTTGTCAGTTGAGGCCAAAGTGAATCTATTTTTTGTAAATGGACTGTCTGTTATTATGCCAAAGCTCATAAACATTACTGATTGCACAATGTCAAGGAGCTGTAAGGGCTTTTATTGAGAAGAGTGGCATGATTGTGTCCTATTGCAGATCTGGTTCAATAATAAGGGCTGGCACAGTATCGGAGCGTTCCTCAATGTCATGAACAATGGCGTCCTGCGAGCTAATCTGCCCCCCGGCCTGGATCACTCCAAATTCGGCATCAAAGCGTTCAACCATCCACTTAACCTCACCAAAGAGCAGCTCTCACAGGTGGCACTGTAAGTAACCAAGAGCGCAGTTCACTCTCCACTCCACTTACACACACAGTCTAGATATGGCTGACCTTTGACCCCTTCTGCTTCCCAGAATGACGACCTCAGTCGACGTGCTGGTGTCCATCTGCGTCATCTTCGCCATGTCTTTCGTCCCGGCCAGCTTTGTGGTGTTCCTCATCCAGGAGAGAGTGAATAAAGCCAAACACATGCAGTTCATCAGTGGAGTGCAGCCCTTCCTCTACTGGCTGGCCAACTTTGTGTGGGACATGGTAAGGATTTTGTCTTTTTTTTTTATACTCCAAACGTGTCAAAGTCTGTCCAAATGCCCTTTGACTGATTGCATGTTTGTCCTTCAGTGCAACTACATTGTCCCGGCGACACTGGTCATCATCATCTTCGTCTGTTTCCAGCAAGAGGCCTACGTGTCCTCCACCAATCTTCCTGTTCTGGCCCTCCTGCTGTTGTTCTATGGGTAAGACACAGAAGATCGGCCCAGTAGCCCTTGCTGTTTGTTATACACTACAGTTCAAAAGAAAATAAGCAAGAATGCATTAAATTAATCAATATAATTACTGATTATTCTGTTTTAAAAAATGGAGTTTCTTGAGCAGTAAAGTGCATGCATGATTTCTGAAGGATCATGTGACACTGACGACTAGAGTAACAATGCTGAAAATTCGGCTGTGCATCACAGGAATTAATTACAATTTGAAAAATATTTTCAAACTAGATACAGATCCAGTAAATTGTAATAATATTTCACAGTATTAATGTTTTACTGTATTTTTTAACCAACTAATGCAGCCCTGGTGAGCAGGAGAGACTTCTTTACAAAATAATATCACAGACCCTAAGCTTTAGCAGATTTTTATAGACTATATATGTAATATATATTTTAAAATATATCACTAATTTGAAAGCTTTGGCCATGTTTATATAGGTGGTCCATAACACCTCTGATGTACCCAGCCTCATTCTTCTTCAAGATTCCCAGTACAGCATATGTGGTTTTGACCAGCGTTAACATCCTCATTGGAATAAATGGCAGCGTGTCCACATTTGTCCTGGAGCTTTTCGGCAGCAATGTAAGTTCATATTTCTCAGCTGTTCTTGATTGTAAAAGTCCAAAAGAAGCTCTAAATTAACTGTAGCTGTTTCTCCACCCATGTTTTTTTTCAGGAGATCGGTGGCATCAACGACATCTTGAAGAACGTGTTCCTGATCTTCCCTCACTTCTGTCTGGGCAGAGGACTCATTGACATGGTGAAGAACCAAGCCATGGCTGACGCTCTGGAGAGATTCGGTGTGTATCATTCTCACAAAAACACAAATCTTTATTATTCGTTAGAATAATGTTCTTTTCAGAATTGCCAGCCAAACAGATAGCAAGTGTTTTCCACAGGTATTGCTTAAATGATTGCTGATGTTGATCTGGTTAAGGGCCCGGGTCAAAGTGACATCTAGTTGTGGACATAACATGTCCTGGATCATTTCCATGGAAGTGCAGCTGCTCAAACATAATCCCATTCTAAGTAACAAGTCAAGGCCAAATGAAGCTAAATGTAATTTGTAGACCTTGGCATGTTTCCAAACCCTAGTGAGATGCTTACTTAAGCAGTGCTTTTTAAAAGCAGTTTATAAATGCAATTAAAAATGTTTAACTCTGTGTGATTTCTGTGTGCTGCGTATTGCTATACTTAGAGCATCGCATTGATACTTCAGTAGCATGCATGCAACGCATCACACTCCGTTTCTGCTTCTTCTGACACGTTTGTTCATGTTTTCAGGCGAGAATCGCTTCCGCTCTCCTCTGGCGTGGGACATGGTGGGCAAAAACCTGTTTGCTATGGCCATAGAGGGCGTGATTTTCTTCAGCATCACTGTCCTTATCCAGTACCGTTTCTGCATCAAGGCCAGGTGATACTTTCGTATCTCACAGTGCAAAACCACAGTGTGCAAAACATGTTTTAAATGTATGTAATAAATGTCCTGTTTTGGTATTAATATAGGTCGGTCAGCACTAAACTGAAGCCGATCGGAGAGGAGGATGAGGATGTGGCTCGAGAGAGGCAGAGGATCTTGTGCGGAGGAGGACAGACAGATATCCTGGAGCTCAAACAGCTCACCAAGGTCTGCCACACACACACACACACATTTATATAAATGTATTTTAAATTATTATGTATTGTAAATTATCTATTATATGTATAATATTTAGTGCTGTCAAATGATTAATCATAATTAATCTATAATATATATATATGTAAACCACATATTTTTCATAACTATATACATGCATGTGTTTGTATTATATATACAGCACACATACGTATATTATGTAAACAAAAACTGTTATTTTGGATGTGATTCATCGTTTGGCGGCACTAATGATATTACATGTGTATATATATATATATATATATATATATATATACATTTCTGTTATTTTCCTGACATTTACTAAGGTGGCTCAAGACACACAGTAATCATTGCATCAGTGTTGTTGTTCAGTTCTGTAAAAGTATTGCTCTTTCTGCAGGTTTATAAGAGAAAGCAGAAGCCAGCTGTAGACAGACTGTGTGTGGGCATCCCACCAGGAGAGGTGAGATCATCTTCTTAGCAAATAAATAACAGCCTTTTGTGTAGTCCGGCCTGGTGTTGTGTGATTAAACGGATGCTGACCAGGGTTTTGATGATATTCTGTTCTCTTGTCAGTGTTTTGGGTTGCTCGGCGTGAACGGAGCTGGCAAGACGAGCACCTTCAAGATGCTCACAGGAGATTCTGTTGTCACTAGTGGAGAGGCCTACTTGGCAGGAAAGAGGTACATAATTTAAACAGCACGCTACTGATTACTTTAAAATTGGGTTTTTGTGACTTATGCCAGTGTAATCCTTAAAATAATGCTCCCATTGTGTTCCAGTTTGAGCAGCACTTGCATAACATTAGTGTTTCATGACCTTTTTCATAATAGTCGCAAACTCTTGGCTTGTTTTCCGCAGCGTGCTGACAGAAATCGATGAAGTACATCAGAATATGGGCTACTGTCCGCAGTTTGATGCCATCAACGACCTGCTGACTGGACGAGAACATCTAGAGTTTTATGCCATTCTGCGAGGTGTCCCAGAAAAGGAAGTGTGTGAGGTCAGTTTTTGGCTGCTATTGAAAGGGAAGGTCTGACTATTAATGTTGCGGCTGATTATCGAGAGATCTAAATGTGTTTTTTTGGTGGTCTCAGGTGGCAGATTGGGGCATTCGTAAACTGGGCCTGATGAAATATGTAGATAAAGCTGCAGGAAGCTACAGCGGAGGGAACATGAGGAAGCTCTCCACTGCTATGGCGCTCATCGGAGGACCGCCAGTGGTGTTCTTGGTGAGTGTGTGACTTACTTTATGATAGATTATTCAGGTAATCCAAAATGCATCACGGGTTTGTAATGTTGGGTTACGGATCTAAATAATAAAATACAAATGCATAAAATGCACACTTAAATGCAGTAAAAGTGTAGCATAATAAATGAATAGTAAAAAATATAAAAGCTAAATAATAATGACATTTAAAAAGGAAGGAAAAATTATGCATTAATAACAAAGTACAGCAAAACACATAAAAACGAAATAAAACATTTATATTAAAGCTAAATATTATCAACATTATAATAATAAAAAAAATTAATAATATATAAAATAATATATATAAATATATAATTAATTACTTGGTAATTTTTAAATACATTTATTATTTAGAAATTACCAATTAAAATAAAAACAAAGAAGGAATAAAAAGTAGCAATTTGTAGTTATCGAAGTAATAATAATTAGAATAATTAACAAGTAATTAGAAATAAAATTAAATATCAATGTTTAAAATATTGTTAATTTATGCATAACTATGTAGAAAACATATAACAAAATAAAAGCTAACTAAAATAAAAAAATATATAAATATCATCAGCATTTAAAATTGTGTGAAAAAAACACTTGCTATTAACTATTAATCAAGCATAATATATATCAAGAAAAAAAAAATAATAAGGTAAATATTATTAAAGTATTAAAGTAAAGGTAAATACTTATTGGCTGCGAAGAGCATCATAACCAATTTTTTTTAAAACAAAACTAGAGCAAAAGCTGTGCAAAGGTAATGCACTAAATTCAAAACAGAGATTATTTGCACTTCATGAAAAGATCTTATGTGCTGTTAAGTGCTGTTGTATAACAGAAACCTCGTTTTCCCAGAACAAAAGTGTTACTCGCACATTGCCACATTTTAATACACCGCAAAGCGTTTAATACCCAAGGATCCGGCTTGTATTTAGCAGTTAAAGCGAGGCAGTGCTCCAGTTTCCTGCCGGCCGTCAATCAGAGCAGAGGAACATGATCACGCTCTTCTCTCTCTTTATGTTGTTCTGCTTGTGTTTCCTGCTGAATTTGTGGGCGACGGTTAACATGGCTGTCGATGTGGTTACAGGACGAACCCACCACTGGGATGGACCCCAAAGCCCGGCGGGCCCTGTGGAACTGCATCCTCAGCATCATTAAAGAGGGTCGCTCGGTCGTCCTGACCTCACACAGGTGAGAGACAGCCTCGGTCAGGAGTTTCATGCTTCCGGTTTGAGTTCTCTGCATGACTTTGCTGTGTTTGTCTGCAGTATGGAGGAGTGTGAAGCACTCTGCACTCGTATGGCCATCATGGTGAACGGCAGGTTCCGCTGCCTGGGCAGTGTGCAGCACTTGAAGAACAAGTAAGCGGTTAAGGTTTTTTGAATCTTTCCAGAGAATCAACTCTTTTGAATGGCTCGGCTGAGCTCTTTTGCTGTGGTGCTTCCAGATTTGGTGACGGGTACACCATCATCCTGCGGGTGGCGGGGGCCGATCCGCAGCTGGAGCCGGTGATGGAGTTCATCGAGCGGGAGCTGCCGGGCAGCACCCTGAAGGAGAAGCACAGGAACATGCTGCAGTACCAGCTGCCCTCGTCCCTCACGTCCCTCGCCCGCATCTTCAGCCTCCTCTCCAAGAACAAAGAGCATCTCCACATCGAGGACTACTCTGTCTCACAGACCACTTTAGATCAAGTAAGAGAGCTTCATGGGATATATTAAGTGCCATTCAGAATTAATAGTGCAATAGTTTGCAATAAATGAATTACTGAAGTATGGGGGGAAATATACATACATATATATATATTAAGAATTCAATACTTTTCTTTCCTCAAAGGAGCATTGAATTGATCAAAAGTGTCAATAAAGACGTATAATGTTACAAAAGATTTCTATATCCAATAAATGCTGTTTTTTAAACTTTCTATTCAAAAAAACAAATCCTGAGAAAAGCAAGCATCACAGTTTACGCCAAAATATTAAGCAGCACAACTATTTTCATCATTCATAATTTAATTAAAATTTCAGCTTTACATCACAAGAGCAAATAACATTTTAAAATGTATTACAATAGAAAATAGTAATATTAGAATATTTTATCATAGTATAATACATTAAAATAAATAAAAATTAAGTTCTTATAAACAAAATTAAGTTGTTTATTATTAAGTTATTTTAAATTGTAATAATATTTAAGCAAACATTTAATTAATGCTTTAATTTAATAACATAACATTTAATTAATTAAGCAAAAAAATGCTAATATAAAATTGTTTGAAATAGTAATTTTTTTAATTATAACATTAATGTTGAAATAAACAAGAAATTAAATAAAGCATAAACCATTACAACATCTTGCAAACTTTTGAACATTAGTGTAAATTTGAAGAAAACAAAAACAAAGGTTTGCTAAATAGCAAAAACTCATTTGCATTAAAATACAAATAAAAAGTAAATTACAATTACAATGATTGCTCTATGTAAAGGTTATCAGTTGTGACTCAATCTGTTTGTCTGTTCATTTCAGGTATTTGTAAATTTTGCCAAAGACCAAAGTGACGAGGACCACTTAAAAGACATTTCCATTAACAAAAACGATGCCATCGTGGACATTTCTCACCTAAACGCCTTCCTCATAGATGAGAAGGCCAAAGAGACAGTGGTGTGATCCACCAACCGTTGGATACAACCATCCACCTTCATGGGACTAGCGTGTCATTATTTTGTACTATTTAGTTTCTTGTTAAATTTTTAGCTGTGTGTGTTTGCGCCCACAAGAGGGCGCTGGACCTGAAACACACTACTGAAACAAACAATGCAAATCAATGCAAAAAAAAGAGAAGACGGCGGCAGCGAGGCCGAGCCTGGAGCTCATCGCTCCGCCGCGAGGAAACTTGAAGATGTTCGCTCCACTAGCGGTGAATGTTTGATTGACGAGACGTCTCCGAAAATATCAATCAAACACTGCCAATGAGATCTAACGTTAATTCAGGGCCGAAGTTCATCTCCTCATTTAGCGCAGACTTCAGAGCATTTCAGCAACTACTCTTGGTCTTTGTACTTTACTTTTTTTAGATATGCATTTTAAAACTATACTCAAATGATATTTTGATGCAACCACGTGCAATGTTTCACTATCCTTATTATTGTCAAGTGTTTGATAAAGTGTCGTGCCTTGAAACAACACTCTGCTAATGGACTGGAAGCATGGAGCACACACTGTCATCATAGCTACGGTGGTATTTAAGTCTACTGTGAAGACGGAGCGGATGACTTTAGAAGTTAATTGCATGCTTTTTACGTGGATGACGTGTTTAGGACTCCATCGTAAGCTCGAGCATGTTCCAGCTTTGTCATCCCGAAGTATTTCTGTGTGGGTTTCAGGATGTTCGCTGATCTTGAGCCGAGTTTAGCGGGACTAAGTAGTTGTGGTTGTGTCAACAACGGGCAGAAAGCGGAGGGGAGTTCAAACTGTACAGAAACAAATCATGTCCATGCCAAACCAGGACAAGTGGTTTAAAATCATAGCAAATGAACATAGTATCAATCAAACACTTTGTTGTTGTTGGATATTATGGTAGTAGCTCTCAGCAAGCTACTAATTGTTACATTTTTGTTGCTGTTTTCTACACCATGTGATTTGAAACGATTTTCACCGTACAGTAAGGCCTTTTTTTAATAGAAATGACATTCATAGGTCTCTAGTACAGGAGTTCTGCAGGATGTGCCTCCTTATTCTACATGTATAAGTTAAGTTTGTCATACCACTTTTTATGATCTCGACCAATGGCACCGGTGTTGTTCGCCTGCAGCGTGAAGTGACCAAAAGCAACGAGGTGCTACCAATTGAGTTTATTTTTCAAATCCATGAGGTGCTTTTTAATCAAACACCTTCAGAAATTAAGCAACAATCCCTGCTGCACATCGAATAACGTGGAAGAAGAAAAAAGTATCGACTTTGGTCCAAAACTGAAGCACTTTATAACGTTAAACTGGTCTTGACATTCATAATTCACGAGCAGGACATATTGTGTTTAACGAAAGGTTAATATAGACAACTTTAAATGTCCCACCGTGGCCATTATTTTCTGTGTTACAATGTATGTGTTTACATTTTTAAATATTAAAAAGCTATTTCAGTCACTCTTGTTTGCTTTTTCTGTTCTGCAAGTGCAAGAATTGCAATAAATGTTTTAGTCAAAGACAAGCTTTCCAGAGGCAGTGTTGGGGAAAGTTACTTTTAAAAGTAATGCATTAAAATTTTGCGTTACTCCCTAAAAAAAGTAACTAATTACGTTACTTAGTTAATTTTTATGGAAAGTATTACTTTTGCGTTACTGTGACATTCTGCCCCTGTCTGTCTTGTCTCCCCCGTGTCTTTTTGTATTTTGGTTTAGTCCGGTCCCGTTTGGTTT
>JAUCMT010000001.1:22872443-22891454 GCA_032357475.1 Enteromius thamalakanensis
ATTTAAGAAAAATATGTTATGTTTATATATTAAATATATTTATATAAAATATAACATTATAAATATATTAATGTGTATATATATGTAAATATTTTTAAGATCGATACTATATATGTATTTATATATACAGTACATAATAAATATGCACAGTAAACAAATAATATAAACAAATACTTTTAATATGTATGTGATTATTTGTGATTAATCATTTAACAGCACTAGTTATTAAATTAGTAATTTAATTCTTTAATTATTTCTACTTTATTTAAATAGTTTTAATGACAATGCTGCATTTATTTTAATTGTTTTATTTTAAATTGTATTTAATTCCATTCAGTGATTTGTATGTTTTTACCTATTTAAATATTACAAATTATTTTTTTTTATTAAATTCTTTTATTTTTAAATTCAGTTAGTTTTATAAAACAAGTTATTTGTTTTCATGTTATCTAGTTACATTTAATTTTATATTTTATTTACTTGTTTATTGAAAAACATATTAAAATTTTACTAAATTAAAGTTATGTAAATTTTATTCAATTATCAAATATTTTAGTATTATTTTAGTTTCATTTTTTGTATTTCATTTTTATTTAAAATATATTTCATATCAACGTGTTATTGTCAGAACTGGCTGTTTTGTGTGATATTTGGGATTGAGTAATTTGTGCAATTAAATATTTAAGATACTTGTCTTATATATTTAATTAAATGTAAATAATTGCTTATAAAATAAGCTGCATAGACCAGGACTGATTTTATTCCTGCCAGTGCAGTGGAGAAAGCCATCATGCTCTTGCAGTCAGTTGCTCTGTTCTGTGACCCTCGTTCCTGCTGGTCTTGGACCGCCCTGCGTTCAAGAGCTTTTGGGAACTCTTGTTGTTAGTCCATCTTCACAGCTGTGTGTTTGTGACAGAAGTAGAAATTATGAGGTTATACATCACCTCTCTTCAGACCAGGAGCAGAAAATGAGTTTAGCTTCTCTGTGTTTTGCCCACAGCACCAGCACCTGTTATGCACATGCTAATTGCTCATTTGGACCATTAAAATTCAACAACTCAATACAATAACACCTTGCTTAACTTGTATTCAACACTCAACCTCAATTAAATAGATTTTTTATGAATAGCAGGCCCTGAAATGGATTTACTCAACACAGGTTAATATCTCCAGCTACTGAGTCTCTATTGTAGTCCAGTGATTCAGTGTCAGTCATTGTTGTTCTGTTATATTTCTCTGAAAATACTAACTCAATTTGCAATCAATAGCTTTTGTATGATCTGATATGATACTCAAGTGTGTCCTTATTTTCTATGATTGTTTCGAAAAAGAAATACTTTTTTTAAATCATTTTAGTTGGTCAAAAATGTCAAATATGGACTCATCTGACCATAGAGCACATTTCACTTTGAAAGTGTTCATTTTAGGCGACCCTCAGCCCACAGGACACGATGGCTCTTCTGGAGCATGTTCACATACAGCCGACAGAGTTTAGTTGGCATCTGCAGACAGCATTGTGGATTGTGGTTTCTGGAAGTATTCCTGGGCCCATTTAGTAATGACAATGACAGAATCATGCTGATGAGTGATGCAGAGTCATCTAAGGGCCCAAATCCCATGTATGTATTTAAAATATACAGAATATACACTTTTTTTATTCAGCAAGGTTGTGTTAAATCAATAAGAAGTGATGTCAAATACTTATATTGTTAAAAGGTTTATATTTTGAATAAATGCTGTTCTTTTTAACATTTAGTCATCTTTGGACATTTTAAATGATTGTAGTTTACAAAAAGATATTTGGCAGTGCAACGCTGATAATACTAATAATAAATCAGCCTATTATCATATCTGAGGGATAGTGTGACACGCCAAGTTTTGGATTATAAGCAACCACCTGCTGCTGTTTTGAAGAGAAACAACAGCCTGATCATCTCCTTTACTCTTTTGACTAAAGCACAGAAGCTCTGTATAAAACACCATCATATTTCATGTGCAAACACCCCGTGGCTCATGTTTCTTCCCCCTCGCTGTTCTCTCTTTTGATCCTGAATCCTCTGCCCCTCTAAATCGCCCTCTAGTGGTTATTTGTGCGTGACTCAGTTCAGCCCCCTCTCACTGTGATTTTCTCCCAGGCAGCTGTGATGCAGAGGTCTGTAAGACGGTCAGGCTGAGACGCTCTTTATCTCCTCTTAAACTTGACTTCACGTGTCCTGTGCGACATGTGAGAAATATTCAAATAACAGGGCTCTGTAAAATTCCCCCAAAACTCATGGGTCACCTTTGACCTCACGCATTGTAAGTTCCCATTTCTTTCTCTCTCTCTGCTGCAGACTGACAGGTGGGTGTGTGTTTATTGACCGCGGGGTGTTGAGTTGCTGTTGGGAAGGTCGGCTCCAGCGCTTCGGTGGTGTATATTACCTGCAATGTTTTGTTTCCTCTGCTCTGACCTCTGAACCCATAAATCTCTGTGAGCCGGGATACCTATGGTCACACTGGCTAAGTGATTGATTGTTGGCTTGAAAGCCCATCCATTATACAGGCTTTCTGAGCTGTTTGTTATGCAGCTTGTCTCTCTGAATGAGAGCAGCAGTATCATATCGTCCTCGAGGGTCGGTGCGGAGAACGGCTTCTTCCTTCAGATACAATGCTTACTCAACACACAGAATTACATTTGACACTTTCCGTCATTTTCCTAAATTATGGCTGTTTTTTAGCCTGTGAACAGCTAGAAAATCAATTTAAAATAAAAAACCTTTCACACTAATGCGCACACACATTTAGTTTGTCAGCTACAACTGTTTTATTTCCTATTAATTTGACAGCAATTATCATAAGATATTTTTTATTTTTAAATAGACCATAATTAATCACACTTTGAGCCGAATTTGAGACAAAAACAGCTTGATTTGGAAAGTATGCTTGACCAAAAAAATTATTTACCCGCAAGATTTTCTCCTCAAAAATCATGAAAAGCTTCTCAGTGGCACCTGCCAAGTGTGCGCACACACACACACACACACACACACACACAAACTAAGGGGAATAAATAAATAAATAAGACCTTTTTTAAATGAAATGTACAATCTGAGTTCCAGAAACAATGGGACGTTTTTAAAATTTAAATAGAGTGAAAACTAAAAGTATTTCAAACAATTTGAGCCAATATTTTATTCATAGCAGAACGTGGCATAATATAACAATAACATAACATAAATATTTAAACTGAGAAATTTACAATTTTATGCACACAATTTTATCTGGTATCAGGTAACTACTACGAAGTCAAGCTGGTAGCTGCAGGATGTGGTTTTACATTGTCCTGCTGAAATACACAAGGTCTTCCTGAAATACAGGTTGTATGGAGAGGAGCATATGTTTCTCTAAAAGTTTTATGTATCTTTCAGCATTCATAGTGCCTTCCTATACATGCAAACTGCCCACACCGAATGCACTTATGCACCCCCATAACATCAGAGGTGCTAGCTTTAGAACTGAACTGAAGTTCTTCTTCCTCTTCAGCCCCCGTCTATGATTTCTAACAAGATTGTCAAATTTGGACTCGTCTGACCATCTGAATATAGAATTTTATATGACCCTTGGCCCACAGGACATGATGGTGCTTTTGCACTATGTTCACATATGGCTTCCTTTTTTGCATGATTAGAGTTTAGTTGGCATCTGCAGAAGGCATGGTGAATTGTGTTTACCGACAGTGGTTTCTGGAAGTGTTCCTGGGGCCATTTAATGTCAATGATAGAATAATTTAGATGAGTGATGCAGTGTCGTCTCAGGGTCTGAGGACCTCAAGCATCCAACAAAGGTCTTCTGCCTTGTCTCTTACGCATGGAGATTTCGACAGATCACTGAATCTTTTGATGTCATGCACTTTAGATGATGAGATTTGCTAAGCCTTTTCAAATCTTCCATGCCAACTTTTTTGAGACCTGTAGCAGACATCCATTTTAAAATGAGTTCATTTATTGGATAAAAGTGCCAAATTTCTCAGTTTAAACGGTTATGTTCTCTGTTCTATTGTGATTAAAAATTTGGCTCATGTGATTTGAAAGTCTTTTAGTTTTAATTTTACTTAAATTTAAAAAAACGTCCCAACATTTCCAGAATTTGGGTTGTAAATTAGTTAATTGTTTTTAATAAATATTGCATTCATTTCTGTTTAATAATTAATATCTGTTTCTCACAATAAAAGGATTTTATTTATTAATGTTCTTTTGCTCAATTTAGATTATTATAGTTTTACATAATAAATATTTAAATAGGCTTAATAAAGAATAAATATTCATATCTATATACTGTATATATGTAGAAAAACCACTCACAATTTTTTTTCCATTCATATAATATTTTTAGATATATTTATTAGTGGTGGGCTGTTATCGGTGTTAACGGGAGACTCTTATTGCGCGATATAAAAAATATAGCCGTTAATCTATTCACAAAGTTGTGTTGGGAGCGTAGTCTATACTACGCAAGCTATATATATATATTTACCAACAATAACTTTTTCTAATTATTTTAGATGAAAAATCTGGGTCTTGAACAAGAGCAGTAAAATAGAAATATTATTAATAAAACCCTTGCAAAAATGTTTTAATGTGACCTTCAAATAACAAAAAAGAATAAAGTGGTCATCTCTGTTGAAATGAGAATCATCTCCTGGGATATAAAAGTGTCTGAAGTCGAAGAAATTTCCAAGAATGGATTTATGAATGAATTAGCATAAATTGGTTTTGTTTCGTGAGTGGGGCTCAATGAGTCGGTGAGCTGTTAACTCGAGAAGCTCTCCGACTGATTCAGTCCTATTCATGACCATTTTTTGAAAAGGTCCATCTCAAACCAATGATGGTTTTTCATCATTACATCCAACCGTTGCTTGAATGTGCGGAGTCAGATATAATGCCCTTTTACCAACATTTTGACCTTGGCCTTGCTCTAACAGCTCTACTTTTCACAGATCCACTCTGCAGGAGAGCAGAGCTGTTATCTGTATCATCCGCCATCTGGATATCGATCCCTCCACAGCATCCTCAGTGACAGGCTGTCACAGCTCTCACTTTACCAACGAATCATTTCATATGCTTATTATACACTCAGAATAAACAGCTGTGTGTCACTATACGCTGACGTCCACAGGATTCAGTGCTGCAGTAAATCATCAAGCGCCTCTATTTCCTAATGCATGCAACTATTTAAAATGCTGTTTTTCAGGTGAAAGTCTCTGAATATTTGGAGTGCACTGCATACGTTTTCAGCCATCAAGTGTTTGTGTGCCAGCAGATGATACACTGGATTGCTCAAAGCCCTCAGGAGCAACTAGACAGCATGGTGCTGGTGTTTGTAAGGCAATTACAGATGACTGGGAAGAACGTGCTGACTCTGGTGTCTGCACTTTATCTGTGAAATTTCTTCTTCCTCTCCGATAATCATCTGTTATTTGCTTTGGCTGGAGGCAACACAGTTATCACAGGTGATAGCACACACACACATATAAAAAAACTGGTAATATGCTTGCACAATATTGCCAATCTTGCTAATTTTATAAACCATGAATGTCTTTTGCTGGTTTGTTGAATAAGAAGCAGTCCAACAGTCTCACGACCAATTCGTATGTATTTGAACGAGGTGGAAAATTTGTGCTCATTCGTACGACCTCGTATGATTTGTCTAAATCTTAGTGGCGCGTAGGTTTAGGGACGGGGTTAGGTGTAGGTCATTCATACCAACTGGCAACTCGTAAAAAACATACAATTTAGCAAAAATGTGAGGTCAAACGAATTTGTATGAATTAGCCAGCTCATAAAATATGTATGAAACGCTGTGAGACTGTGAGTCATGTCATTTCTTGCTTCAAAATGATTTTAAAAAAAGAAAAGAAAAGAAGCACACCCTTAGAAAAAATATAATCTATAGAAGCCCATTTCTGCCACTGAATCAAAAATATAAAAAAAGATTGTGACTATTTTTTGTCAAACTCGCAATTGTTAAAGTCCAGTTTTAAGGGAAAACAATATGGATATGTTGAGTTGTTGAGGATTGAGTTTAAATCTCGCAATTACCTTTTTTATTTATTTTTTTATTCAGTGGTGCAAACTCAGTGGTTCCATAATAATCTGTGTTTAATCTAAATTGAATTAATCAAATAATGATTTTTTTGTTGTTTTTCAAATCCAACTTTAACGTTTTTTTAATTCATGTGGAAACCCTTCATACTTTAAAACTACATGATTCACTTTGTCTAAAGTTAATGCTGAAACAGCAGCATGATGATGTCATCAGAAGCATGCAAAATTAATCATTTTCTCCCTGTTTATCTCTGATTTCAACGCTGCAATGGTATCTTTGCAGGACGGCATTTTAGAAATAATGTTAATCTTAGTGTCACTTTTCCAGAATGACTAACATTGTATAAAGCTATCATTTAAATGGTTTTTAAAAATATCTTAAGATGCAAAAAAAATTGCATATGACCTAAAATCTTCAAAAAAAAATAAAATAAATAAATAAAACATAATATATACACACACATACTCTCACAAAGTATATATATATATAATATTATAAACCCTGCAAGTAAATAATAATAATACCCTCAAAATGTCGAAGCGGTCAGTCTGTGACATTTAGATGCTCTTTAGCTCAAACATCTTTGCGCTCTGTGAATACGCAGGTGAGAGTTCATAAGATGTGTATCTATATGTGTGTTCGTGCTCCCTGGCTCTCATTGTTACCGTATGTCGCAGACTTATGAGGATCAGTTTGATAAATTCACGGATTTGCTCATTCATCTTTTTAAACAGGCTCATAAAGCACAAACAGATGGTTCACATCATAAGATGCAGATGAAAAATTAATTCACTGAAGGCTTTCCAAAAAGCAGAGGATAGTAAGAGGGAGAGGTGTATTTAAAATAAAAAGTGGATAAGTCCCTGAATGATTTTAAAGGCATTAGAAGCATGTAATGAAACTGGATATATCACACGTACGCCTATACACCATTTCAAATGGTCAGAAAGCAAGTGAACTCATAAGATGACCAATGAAAGGCAGTCAGATAAATGAACATTAATGTATTTGAATCAACAAGTAAAAAAGATCTCTAACATATTTATAGCAAAGCTCTTATCTAAGATGACAGGACACATGTGAAGCATGGCTTGGCTTTAGTCTCATGTTGTGAGCAAGTCTTATGGGCCCATTTAAAATGAACACAGAGAGTGATGAAGACTTCAGCGCATGGATTTGAGGGATGTGATGTTGTAATGTAACTCCTAGCTCAACATTTTGTGTTAGTTCCTCTATGCCAGCGTTGCTTAGACTCACAAACAAGATCACATCACACTGTTCCTGCTTTTTGTGCATGAATTATTAGTTCCATATTTATATCACATTAATTAATTAATTGATGACTGGATATATATTTGAATGACCTTTGACCTTATCTTTTGCACTTTGTTCAGTCTGTAAAGTTCAGATTCGTCTTATAACATTAGGAAATTTTTTTCTGTTACATACGGCTTATTCATGCATTAAAAGATATGTTAATACATTTCTTTCTAAGTAACCTGTATAACAACTTTTACTATTTCTTCCAAGTTATCAGATTTTCTTAGATGTGCAGCAGTTTCATAATGTCCTTTTTCAATATCTAATTATGATTAGACTTTTTATGCTAGAGGACGGACAATTAATATTATCGTGGATTATTTTCAGGAAACACTTATTCTAGGTTATGTATCCTGTGAACTTATTTAGTTAAATAAACTAGTATAGAAATAAACATAAATAAATGCTGCATATGTGAATTAACGACTTACCTATTTGTGAATAAAATATAAAATGTTTTTTTTTTAAATGCTGCACAAATAAAAATAATTAAATTAAAATTTAAACTATTGTTAAAATTAATAATTGATTTAATTTAATATATATGTATATATTTCAGTCTACTTTGTTAGATATTAGTATTATATAGTATTATTATACAAAGTTTATTTATATTAATATCCCCCAAAGAAACTGATACACGTAGAGCGAATGAATCATTTGTATTCTAAAAATCAATCAATAAAAAAGACATTTATTTACATCCCACATGTAACAGCATATATTTGTAGTGTCTTATTGAAGCCTTCATAATTTATAAACCCAGTCTTGATGCCTGCATGCGTTATGATGTTCAGTTCATATCTGTAATATTGCACTCCTCTCAGGAGGCATCACCACAGGCTTTATGGATTTACCCAGTCTGCAGAGGAACAGTCAGTCTGCACCTCATATCAGTGCTTTGATATAAAGCATCTCTGCCGCAGTGCATGGCGTGCATCATCATGCTAATGTCTTGACTTGTGAATGTGAAGCTCCTGCACTGCAGCAGATGGAGGAATGATGTGGATTCAGTGATTTGGGTTTCTCTTCAGAGAGCAACTCATCTCACACATGCACGCTGCACTCAAATGTAATTATGCTTTATCTGCTTTAAAAGTTATTTTTTGTCTCATTCTTTTGCATTTGCTTAGAATATGCATTAAGCCAAGAATTTTGTGCATGCTACTGTATGGATTCATTTTTTGAAACATAACTTTTTAGTGTGCTTCTAAAACATGTATCTTTCAGCAATCATTGTATTGAACTTGTTTTGCTCTAACAATAAAAATTATATATTTTTTTTACATAAAACTAAGCACTTAAATATCATCATGCTACAACATATTATTTGTAGACATCAATACGACTGATATTTATTTCAAGTTAATGTAAGTAGAGGCCTTGTAGATATTAGCAGCTGAACCAAACAACTTTTGCTCAGTTTGGGCTTCTGAATAAAAAAGGGTTTTTCCTTACTGAATGAGAGCGCCATATTTTCACTATATCATAGTGGGCCATAAAAGCCTGAAGTATTTAAAGGTCCAGTAAAATTTGCCATTTCAAATAATTTGATTATTTAATATATCAGGCTTTACAGGGTTAAAGTCTTTTTTTTAACAATGATTTTTTGCTGTTTTTTTTTCACAACTTTACAGCCCGTTGTTATTAAAAATGCTTCGATGAGATTTTGGGAGAACTGTTTCTGCACTCTGTATTCATGTACCCCTACAGGCATTTCATTAGTGAACATGACATGAGGAGAACATTGTGCTGTTGGTCCTGTGCAGGTTGGTCATCCCTCAGCGCTCTCCGAGCTGAACCGGCTCGGCTCATCCTCCATCATACATGATCGTGAGGAAATCTGGAGCAGCAGCTCTCTTGATCAAAGCTCAGGCAGAATGAAATATGACGTTAGGTGAGCTGTTTCCTTGAGTCGAGCACAGCACGAATTCAGAAGCTCACTGTGGGCCACAGATTCAAGCGTGTCTTTTAAACAAGATACGCTTGAAAAAAACTCAAAAACTTTTTTTTTTTTTTTAGAAGTGAGGTATGTTTATGGAGCACTGCCCTTCATTATAGATGGCTCATATTTTTTGGGATGTGCTAAAACAAGAATGTCAAGTTGAGTTTATTAAACTTTTTGTGTTCACTTGGTATTCGCTTTTTAACTTTTCAAATGCATTTTAGATAACAGGCTGGAACGTGCGGAAGCTTGTTTCTGCAACTGGACTCCAAAAATGTAAACGTAATTGTGACTTTTTGTCTCGCAATTTGGTTTATCGGTTTTTGCTCACAATTCTGATTTTTATTATAAACTCAGAATTTCGTGACAAAGTCAAAATAGTCAGAAAGCGTGCAATTCTGAAAGGAAAAGTCACAATTGTGAAACATAAACTAGTGGTGAGAAAAACAAGTTTGAATTGAAAGATTTTAAAGTCACAATTATCTTTGTACATTTTTTATTAAGTTCATGCATGATGTAAAGTCAGATTTGGAAGATATTAACCCATAACTGCCAGAAAAAGTCAGAACTGTGGCTAAACCCTTCTTAAATTCTTAAATTCTTCTTAAATTCAAAATTTATATCTGTCAAAAAGTTACAATTGTGACAAAAAGTAAAAAAAAATTATTTACTTTTATTCTGTTGGGAAAACCTTTTCATAAGAAGGAAACCTTCCATTAATTTTTTTATTACTATTATTATTATTTTTAAATAGCTGAATGGCAAGTATAGCAGACCATACGCATGCTCTCTATACATAGTGTGTTTTCTTTCAATATTTTACTGCACACTGTAAAAAAATTATTTAAAAATACTATGGTAAAAATTTATGAAATGGTTAACAGTAAATTACTGTAAAATTTACAAGAAAAAAAACGTAAACTGACAGAATTCCCTGCATTGCATTTTAAATTTAGTTTGAATTTGATGTTTTTTCTTCAAAATAACTCTTCTTCTTAGTTTTTCTTTAAGGTTGTATGTTACTAATGTTTGTTGTTTAATGTTTATTGCATATTTCAGTTTATTAAGTCACCATTGTGGTGTATAGTGTTTGAATGGCACTGAGCACCTTCTATATACAGTAAGCTGCTTTCATGTGACTTTCTAATAACCACCTGCATTTGATGCTTATCAGCGTATTTTTAAAAGGTTTAAATGTTAACATTATGTGAATTAATGAAATTACGGTATTTAACTGTAAATGTACGGATTTCTTTAAACAGTGCAGGGATCTCTGCTTTACTTAAGTTCTCTTAAGAAACTGAATATTGTGCTTTTTTCTCAGTTACATTTAGTAGGTAAAAGTAATGCTTTTTACTCGATTATAACTTTAAAAAGATAACTTTAAAAGTCCTTAAGTGCAAATGAATTATTTTTAATATTTTATTTTTTTTAATCATCATTAAAAAAATTTTTAAAGAACCCTCTTCCACTATACAGAACTACTTTCAAGAGTGTACTTTAACTTGAGCACTATTTCTCAGTACTTTTAATCCCCTGCTAAATATCATTTGTAGGACTTTAGGAACCAAACAACTTAGACACCCATTGACTTCCTCCTGTCAGGGAAAAAAGTTTGAGAAACTCTATTTGTTCGTATCTATATCGGTGTGTCCGCGTATTGCGCTGTTCATGCTGTTCTCATTTATTTCATGGGCTGAAGTGGAGAAAGAGATTTCCCTCCAGTAGAAACAAGCTTTACAATCTTTTTTTTCCCTATTCTCACTAACAGGACTCATCCGGTAATAGCTTCTTTCCTTGTGGTGGAAAAAAATCATTCCCTGGTAATCTTCAAAGGCATTTGGATGTTGTTTTGGTTTTGCTGATGTTCAGAATACAATTAGTGGCCCGAGGTCCTGAAGATGAAGAGTTTGATCAGTAGTGTCACTATTCATATTCTCTCCTCATCTTACATTGGACCATTTCAAACAGTTAAGAGCCTTTTAAATATATTTGTGATGTAAGTTTATTGCATTTTGACAGATTACACAAAATGCTTTAAGTGAAAAAGGACACTCTTTGCAACTAGTTGGAGTAGTTATCTAGCAGCATGGGCTAATGGGTCCAATCTAACCAGCTAAACCTTAATCCACCGGGACTAACCATTTAGATTAGCATATTTTCTGCTTTATTCTCTCTCAAGGCATCAATTTTTCCTTCGAGACTCTTAATCTTTCTCCCGCACATAAACTGGCTGTTAGTTTTTCCTAATACATGGCTTCTTGGCATTGAAAACTTTCAGAAATGTTATGGCTGAATTCCCTGAGCTTTAAAAAAGAGCTTAAATCCTTGCTCCAGTTAAAACGGTTGAATGCGTTTTCCCGGTTAAAGCGGCTGTTTGCTTATCAAGTTGTTTTTCTTACTGAATCGCGGTCTAAGCTCAGAAATGCTCTTGTCAGAATCACGGGAAAGTCTCCAATTAAAAGCATTACTCAGTGATTACATACTGGCTGGGCACAGCAGGCGCACTGAAGGCTAATTAAATACAAACGCTGCTCTGTGTTCTTGATTTGCGCTCAAAGTACGCTAGATTCCGCATGTGTTCACTTTCTAGATGATTTTATGCCCAAGTTTGTTGTGCGTAATGTGTTGTTTTTGGTGTAATGTGTCTAATTAGTATCGACAGCTTTTCAGATGTTGACACTTTTATGTTTAGACTCTGATACTTAAGATTAACAAACGGGTTCACTGCATTAAATGCGCTATAATGGATTGTCTCTTTAAAGCCACGCCCCTGCAGAATGATTGACAGGTCGAAAACCTTTTCGATATTGAAAATCATTTAAAATAAATACAGATAACATTGATCATCTTTATATATCATTTATTAAATATAAATGCATTTGTTTAAGTTGATACTAAAAGTATAAAGAAATTAAAACAATTAATATTAAGTATTATTAATGTTATTTACACTGGTATAAAATACTGTCACAGATACTTCATTGATGCAAAAAAGTATTATTTGAACTTAAAGAATTAAGAAGTTGATAATGTGTTTAAGTTTTAAATGATTATGTATGAATACTAGTATAGCATGCTATATTATACAGTGTATATAATATTACTCTTATGCTTTATGCATCATAACCAAACAGTAAACAGCATTTTTACAGTGCATATACAAATAAAGATTAAATCAAATTGAATTAAATGTAAATTTATTGCTCACATAGTTTGTGTCTCTGATTTATTAATAGCATTAATGTAAAGTGTTTTATTTATTTTTTTTTTATTTCTTTAGTCCTGTCAAACGATTAATAGCATACAAAATAAAAGTTTTTATTTACATGTGTGTGCACTGTGAATATTTATTATGCATATATAAATACATACACATGCAGCATATATTTTGTAAGTATTTATATTCATCTACATTTAATTGTATTTTATATATAGTTCTTGAATATATGTGTTTGTATATAAATACATACATACTGTACATTATGTAAAAAAACCACTTCTATTTTGGGTGTGATTAATCCTTTGTCAGCACTCATTTTTGTTATTGACACATGAATCACCCTTAAATATTATTTGAACCTAATGTTAATGTTAATAATGTTTACAAATGTAGTTCTTTTATTAATATTTGTCCGTAATATATTAATGCATAGTGTTAAACATGAATGATAACTGCTGTTTATTATACTTAATTAATTTACATAAATGCCTTAAACTTTATTGCAAATTGTTAACAAAACTTGTATGTCTGAATTGTATGTGTTTGATAGAACCACTTAACATAAATCCTACTGTTTGAATACTAATGAGATCAGTTTGTGTCCCAATCAATTTGTTATTATAAATCTTTCATTTGTCAACTCTGTCCGGACCATTTCAGCAGCAGATTGCATTGATTTTCTCAGACACAGAGGGATTCTGAAATAGTTCGGTGCGATTCGTGATTGGGTTGATCTTTAGCATGGCAGGCCCTTGATTCTGAGAGCAGGTTTGGCATAATCGAATTCATTAGCAACTTCATCAAGTGTATTCCCCGGTGGAGATGAGCGAGCCCCTCTGCTGTATTATCTAGAAGATACATCTTTTATTGTATTAGCATACACAACTCCATTATTGTGCTCTTTGATGTTCTGCAGACAAAAACACAATGAGGATGATTTCCTATTTACCTCTGCACCTTCCGTCGGATTGAGAGATACCCTGGAGAACGGAAGAGACGTCCTTTGAAATGCGTGGAGAGCTGTATGGGAGAGACGCACGTCTGTGAGTATGAATCATAAGAAACAGGAAAAGAACAAAGAACCCCTACAGAGATATATGCATGTTCTGTATGAGAGGAATTTTGAAATATATATATATATATATATATAACAATAGTTACTGTTGGAAATTTAATGAGGGAATGCTAACATACAATCAAATACAATATGAGCTGTCTATTTTTGGATAATGCATTGAAAGGAAAAAAAAACAGGGTGGCATCCATTTGATTATTTTTTCACTTTATTTAGAACATGATTGACGTGAATTAAAGAGATTGTTCATAAATGAGGAAAAGAAAAACTTTAGTCTTCAGCGATGTGTTGTTATTTTGACGGGATTCTTGTTGAAAGGAAAAGTTTTTGTGCTCTTAGGTCTGGCGAGGCAAGGACTGTGGCCTTGTGTGGCCAAAAAACTGCTTAGAGAGACATAGAAGTGAAAGAGCTGAGAGAGCACAGGCTGGGTTTGGAGGGATTTTTAACAAAATCAATTACTGGACGTCCGAGGGGAACTAAGGGCAGGGTGGAAATAATTTCTGATCCAGCTTTGGAATTATTTGCTCATCCCTTGTGGCTCGGGGTTTTTGTGTGTGTGCATATTGGAGCACATTGTATCATTAATGAAGCAATACAGTTACATCAGTTCACATCAACAAATCAAAGACATTCTGTTCACTTGTTTGTTCATTCATTCATTCAATCATTGATTAGTTTGATTACTCATTAATTCATTCAATCATTCCTCCAGTCATTCATTTGTTTGTTTATTTAATCAATTGTTTAATCATTTGTTTTATTCATTCATTCGATCATTCATTCATTTGTTTGATTAATGATGTATTTATTTATTCATTCACTCAGTCATTTATTCATTATTCTTTTGATTAATCATTTATTCATTTGTTTAATGAAGTTTAGTTGTTTGAATCATTAATTTATTCATTTATTTATCCATTTAATTGGTTTAATCATTAATTTGTTCAATCATTTTTTCATTCATTTTTGTTAATTTTATTTATTAATTTAATTTTTTGCATCAGTTTGTTCAATCATTGATATCTTAGGTTCTTCGTCAGTCATTCAATCAATCATTAAACATTTATTCATTTGTTTGTCTGTACAAGAATTCATTTGATATCTTTGTTCATATCATTCATTCATATATTAATAAAAAAATTATATTGATTTTTACTATTTAAAATAAAATTTAGCATATATATATATACAGTATATATGAGATAAGATATAAGAGAATTCTTTGTAAATCTTGTAGGAAATTGTTTCTCCATTGGCTGCATACTGTATTTCCACAACTACAGGTACAATGAGATAAAATAAAAAAATACAGTATATTATAAGTCAACTAACATATATAAATAGAATAAAAATATATCTGTATATTATAAAACATAAATATAAAAATACTGACTGTACAGAAAAATGCAAACTTGTCTCTTGACTTACACGATTGTTATTGCTAATTATCACACACAATTATTATTGCACAAAATATTTGAAATTGCATTTTGAATAGTGAAGTTATTGCACAAGATATGTTTTTGTAATCATGCTGTCACAACAGGTCTCGAATGTAGGAGAAAGAGTTATAGAGTTTAATGGCCACTGCTATAAATGATGTCCTGTGGCGTTCAGTTTTACACGTTGGTATTCTCAGTCTGTGGCTGAACGTGCTTCTGTATGACATCAGCTTCTTTAGCATTCTCCTCTCAGATACCTCAGCTAGAGACTCCAGCTCCACACCAATGACAGAGCCTTCTGATATAGATATATAATATTTCTTTAACATTTTCCTTTTGTGTTTCACAGAAAAAACATCATTTATATTATGAACAACCTGATGGTGAGTTATTTATTTATTCTTATTTTTAAACATTTTAGTGAAGCATGCTACATTTTGTGTAACGACATTACTGACAATTACTTTTACTCTGCAAGGATGCATTAAACTGATAAAACAGGTTCTTTAAAAGTTTCAAACCTGTAGAATCCTGAACAAAATGTACTGCATTGTTTTATATGAAGCTGCACAACTTCTTTCAAACTGATGATTCATGAGAAAATCAGCATATGATGATTTCTGAAGGATCATGTGACAATGTAGACTGGAGTAATGATGCTGAAAATTCAGGTTTAATCACAGCAATAAATTACGTTTTTAAAATGTATTCAAATAAAAATGGTGAAATTTCTCAGTACTACTGTTTAGACTGTATCTCTGATCAAACCAAGGCAGCCTCAGTGAGCAGAAGAGGCTTTGTAAAAACCTGAACCCATCTCAGTGTGCACATGTTAAAGCGTGAGGTTCGGTGAAGGTGGCAGGTACGGAACGGCTCTAATCAATAAGGTTTGGCAGGTTTGCGGCGTCACTGCTGCAGGAAGTGTGTGTTTATGTGTGTGAGTGTTATCATCCCAAATGAGCAGCAGCTCTCACAGCGGTGCAGTCATGTCAGTAAAGCTGAATTGGATGTAACATGAGTCATTAATCAAAGTGAGCGAGGCAAATAGAGGAGGGATGTGAAGCTGAAATGATTAAATGGCTCTCCATAAGGTAAGCGTCTCAGCAGAAAGACTGCCCAAAACCACAGCAATCAAAGCCACATGCAGCTCTTTATCAGTGTCAGTCCAAGACGCCTTCCCATCTTCCCTGACTTTCTTTTCCTCTACAACCTCCAAAACATGTGATTTTTTTTCTCATCCGATTTGCTGACTTGGGGAACGTGTTAGAATCATAGGTGTGGGCCCTTTTTCATGTTCTTCTGATCCATTATTTACTTTTTCCTGTGAAGTACTACAGAAGTGTTTCTTGTCCGATTCCCGTTGTTAGCAAACTGCTCAATGTACCAAATCAACTCTGACAGATGTTTTTATTTGTATGTTTTAAATATAATGTGGCTTAATATCCTGTGAATATAATGAAAATAAGATATTTTGATATATATATTGTATAAGAATAATAATAACATATTTGTATATAATTACAACAACAACAATAAATAGGATTTTATATAGTAGTAATATTTAAATTTTATATAAGTATTAATATTTTGTGAAAAGAATGAAAATAATAAAATAGCCAGACTAATCATATTGATTATCCTATTGTATAATATAATAAATTAGTAGATCATATTAATATATAACATATAAAACAATAAAATTCACACCATAATTATTATAGTGTATATATATATATATATATATAGAAATCATATTGATAATAATTTTTATATACTGTAATAGTAGTATTCAATTTTAGATTATTAGATGAATATTTTGAATATGATTTTAATAGTTGTAGTAGTCATAACATTTAAATTGCAATGTTACAAGATATTACAATGATAGCATAATACATTTACTCACACATTTGAGCAAAATTGTATTCTCTATATTTGTTTTTAGACATGCTTCTTTATTCTGTCTGCCATAAAAAAAAAATAAAAATACGACCACCAAAAATAAATAAATAAATAAAACAATCACTGCTTCTCTGGAGTAGATCTCATGCATTTTTCATCAGCAATGAAGCGAAAAACTTTTCCGTCCCTTCATGAGCTCTTCACTTTCACACCCGCATTCTGTCTTTACCACCAAAATCGACGGGATTGATTCACACAGGTTTAATGGATTCCGACCGGCTTTGATTATGGGTTCTTGTTAAATCATTCATCTAGAAGAGCTAATGGGGAAGAGAGGCTTGTATGTGAAGACGTGCGTGTGTACAGCACTTGTGCTGAAAGATCCAGAAACACCATCCTGCTGCACACACACACACAAACACACACACACACACACACATAAAAAGTTATGTTCTGAACAATTATCTAAATAATCTTTGCACAACATTAGATCAGATGAGATTTGTAAAACACCAGCTTGAAGTTGCAGTTTGTCCAAAAGGTGGCGCTATAATGGTGACAGTACTTGTACTGAAAATGATTTGGCATGAGTTGCATGACTTTTGTATTTACCAGTTTTTGGGAATGAATGAAAAATGTATGTGCTATAATTGTTGCTTGCAGCAGTATGTATTTCTGTAGATCTGTTTGATGACTTAAAACTACACACTTCAGCTTTAATGAGTTGAGCGAGTTCTCTAAAGGAAACTATTTAAGTAATTTCATTGAAACTTGATTTCGGCTGGCTAATGTTTAAGTCTTTTTTTTAGCTCCTCTAAAGATATGATTTTATTAAATAATGTATTCTCACTAGTGCAGATTCCTGTGCTTTCTCAAACAGGTCATGCAATGCAAATCTTAGCAGTGTAAATGAGAAATACTCTCTGTCCTGAACTCTGACAGACAGAAAAATTGGAATGTTGCAAAGCTTTTTGGCAGCACCTTAATGAAAAGTGTTAAAGGTGGATCACTCTTTTTTTAGTCTGCTGCAAATGTCCCCATCCCAATATGATTAATCACGGCTCGTCCATATGCAGTGGGAGCTATTATGGTTAGCGGTTGTGGGGCATTTGGCAGCAGAGGTGAGCTGAATCCTGAACAGATCTGTGTGCTGTGTTTTTAATAATGCAGTGGAGACGCTGACAAACTCCTCTGCAATGAACACAACCTCCTGAAGTCACATCCTCTAATACTACTGATGCTGCATGCCATCAATCCACATTTGACTGGGTTTTGTCTGTGCAATAAAAAATTAATCATTCTGGAATTCATCATTTGAACATTATTTTGAATAAAATGAATTGGATTGGATTGAAAAAAGTGGGCAAAACTAAAGACCCTTTCAAGGAAAGTCTGTTCAGTTGGCCGCCATATTTACAACTACATCCACCCATCAATCACTGTCATGCATTCATCTATCCATTCATTCATTCATTCATTCATTCATTCATCCATCAATCACTGTCATGCATTCATCCATCCATTCATTTATTCATCATTCATCCATCATTCATCCATCAATCAATGTCATGCATTTATCCATTCATTAATTGATTCATTCATTCATTAATTGATTGATTGATTCATTCATTCATTCATCCATCCATTCATCCATCAATCACTGTCATGCATTTATCCATTCATTCATTCATCCATCCATTCATTCATTCATTCATTCATTCATTCATCCATCCATCACTGTCGTTCGTCCGTCCGTCCGTCCGTCCGTCCGTCCAACCAACCAACCAACCAACCAACCAACCAACACTGTCATGCATTTATCTATTCATTAGTTGATTCATTCATCCATCCATCACTGTCATGCATTTATCCATTCATTAGTTGATTCATTCGTTCATCCATCCATCCATCATTCATCCATCCATCATTCATTCATCCATCATTCATTCATTCATTCATTCATTCATCCATCATTCATTCATTCATTCATTCATCCATCATTCATTCATTCATTCATTCA
>JAUCMT010000001.1:22930850-22945924 GCA_032357475.1 Enteromius thamalakanensis
CCTTGAAAATAATTGCACACCTCAGAACGTTCGTCAGCCAATCAGATTCAAGCATTCAACGGCCCCGTAGTATAAAAGCTGACAAACACTTGAAATCTACTTACAGATTACCCTGATGTTTTTCTCAGCTGTTTGGACTCTCTGACTGACGGTACCCATTCACTGATCCACTGGTGAACAAGTGATGTAATGCAACATTGTCCCAAATCTGTTCTAACCAAGAGACAGACTCATCTAAATCTCGAAAAACCTGAGGATGAGGTGGCTGAACTATTTCTCTAATGCACCACGCATAACTCCTGTAGCCCTCTATCTGAGCAAACACCTGTGACATTTTCCATAAAATCCTGAACCTTACATCTAAATCATACAAATCAGAGTGACATATTCACAAGCCAATACCGAAATCCATAAATTTGCCACCTCTACACACTAAACACCCGCAGCTCTTACTTTATACAATCCTATAGAAGCGGCAACAACGTGACATGAGTTATGAGCTCATAAGTCGCCACTGTGTCGTATGGAAATAAGTGTCAGTCCTCAGAGGCACAAAGCTCGGCGTTATTTCATCACTTCCCGTGTATCGACGCCCTTAACTTTACCTTAAAGTGACCTTGCAAATAATTTACTCTTGTTTACACTGCAGACCGAGCGGAAGGTTCAATGAGGAGACATTTGTTTACCGGCTTCCTTCCAGAAAGCTCGTACCAACGCAGCATTGTGGCTTTGTGAGTCTCTTTTTCTTCCACGTGCTATTTTTAGGAGACACAAAAATGCCTCCCAGCAAATATCGCATGAATATGGATGGCACGCTGTGCTGTTGAATGTGGTTTTGAGCAAAAAAGCTGCAACAAAAACACAAACATGCTTGCAGGTAATGCGTATGCGCCTTTCATAAATCCTCAACAAGAAGTCTTCCATTACAGCAATTAGGAGACACATCCTGCACGCGCTGTTTGTTGAGAAGGCAGAGTGACAGCGATACATTCGAAAGCTTCCACAAAAGGATTATGTTTTTTTCTTCTTCAGGATTTAGGTTCCTAACAAATCCCTACAACTAATTTGAGCAAATACATACAGCTCTGTACAAACCAAACAGGCAGAGTCCGTATAAAAAAATGATGTTTCAAATTATTTTCATGCGCTTTTATTTATTCGAGATTCGGAGCGCCGACGAACTAGTTAAAAGCCAAATCTGTCATCCGTAGGTTCTTCAAATAGGGTATGCGAAAACTCATTATTCAGTCATAATTGATGCACGCTGCTTTTAATTGAACACCGTGATGCACAACTTTGATTTATCGTATTTCAGAGTCAATTAAAAATGGCTTTGTTGTCATGCATAAATCAAAAGAACCAGGCTTTGAGTCCTGTAAAGTTCTCTGTCCTCTATGTACTTTGCGAGGCAGTGTAATTGAAGGGCTGTCTATGTATATAGCTTTAAATTTGGGCCAATTTGGGGCTCGGTGAGCATGTATCTTCGAAGACAAGTTTATTTTTACGATAGTCAATTTTTCAAGTCTCCTTCGGCGTCAACTCATATCCTTGAGAAGGAGGCCAGAGAAGAGATGATTTACTAATCAGGTCTCGGTGGACCAGTGGTCAAACTCTTCAACCTAAAAGGTGTCATAACAGAGCTAGCCAGGAGAGGATGCTGTTGCGCTCTACATAAACGCTCGCATCATTAGCTCAGACGAGGATGTTCCTCTAGAATCATGCTGGGGAGATTTATTAATTATCAGTATTAATGTATACTGATTTGTAAGGTTACCTTATTGGGCATTTAAAAATGAAAAAAAAAAAAGAACTAAAAATGAACGACATGACTGAGAAGTGATTATGAAATATGTAGGGAAAATATTGTTTTAATAGCTTCCTAATTTTAAGGTATTTCTAATCCATTATAATACACTTTATGCATTTTTATAGAATACACATTTCATAATACTGCTCTTTATAGGGAATTTAGGATTTTTTGACTTCAAAAGCATTTTTTAGAAGTACAAGAAATTTTACTAAAAATTAAAGAGTTACAAATGTACGAATATGAAATGAAAAAAAAATAAAATATATATATGCATGATTGCTTAGTACTACTTTAGTCTTACTACCAGAAATATTTAAAATATAATAAAATCACGAACTGTAAAAATCACAAAATATTATATTCCATGGAATATATATATATATATATATATATATATATATATATATATATACTGTGTGTGTGTGCGTGTGTGTGAACATATATATTTTAATGATCTAATTTTGTTTATCTAAATTTAATCTAAATTTGTTTAGATATAATTTATTCAAAAAACACTGTTATTTGTGTATTGCTTTTTATTCATTGTATGACATAATTGTGCAATATTAATGCTAAATTATTTTATTTATATTATTTGCCAATTGTACTGATATTTAATAAAATAAATGTATTATTAATTTATAGAATTTAAAATCTAAAATCCTAACATAGTCTTTTAATGCCTCTCAACTCATCACAAAGTGGCATCTGTACCATCTCATATAACGTCAACATGATTCTGCCTGTGTTTTTGGGTGTGTTTGATTGGCAGGATCTGATAAAGACCGTGTATAAAGTGAATATGCTATTTCACCCTGAAGGATTGAGTCAATTATTGTTAAGGCTTTTTTTTTTTTGTAAACACTTTTTATTTATCACCCGTTGGAGATCAGGTGTGAATTACTAGAGGGTATTATATTCAGTGTTTCTCTCGAGGATCTTTGTGTTGAAATGTCCACCTTGCGCCTTGACGAGAAAGTGTACTAATGTCGTCACTGTTGACGTCTAATCTCTGAACTTTTACATTTAGCCTGGAAGGTTATCCAACACTCCTGTCTGTGACTTTCAGATCACACATCTCTACTTCTGTTCCCAGCATGCCAACAGCTGCTGAAATGAGAGCAATTGTTGGCAGGATCATAAAGTCTCAAGAGATAGGCACTGAAACTCTCTGTCCTTGTGTGTAGATGTCTCTGTGAAAACACAGGCCTATTTGAGAATCTCAAGTACTACATGAACTTACAGACGGATACACATACTCAATATATAGCATTTGTCCAGTTTGGTCAAGATGACTAGATGATAAACAAACTATTAAATTTTTTACAACAACAAAACAAATTTTGCACAAAATTGGAATATCACATCAAAACATTTGCGAATAAGCACCATTTTTGTCCAACGAGTCCAAGAGAACAAGATCATCACTTCCTGGTAAACTGGCAGTAAATGCCACAAAGAAAAGTGGGAGAAGCTTCTGTGATTCAGTGGGAGATTTATTGAAACGATCAAGCCATAAATAGTGAAATATAATGTTTTACTTAATAGATTTTATTCATTTATTACTTTTAACCCAGTTTATATTATTATGGCATATATTGGTGTTTATTTTTACTGTGAGTCTTTATTTACATATTTGTCAGTATTCTTTGTTTTCAGTAGCTCTAAACTGTAAATTTTTATATATATATACAGCTTTCGGAAAAAAAGACACTTAAAAAAAATAATAAAACAAAGGGACAACAAAAATTCATTAAATGAGAAAAGGTTTATGTACATTTTATGCATTTATTTGTATTTTATGTGTGTTTTTAACATTGAAAATAAATGCCTATTTTGGGAAAACAGATGACCATAGACTGGCGAGGAACCATATATTGTAATTTCATTGAGCTAGATTTACAACATAAAATTTGTATTATTTTTTATAAAGTCACAAAAGCTTAAAATTTTTGTTATAGCCCCCAGGGTTGAAATGATGAGTTTTCAATTATTTCAGTGAGTGCCCTATAAAGGGTTAAAGCCTGTCATTAAGTGATTGCTCAAATTATTTAAAAGGCAGATGATAAAATTGCATAAAGTGCATCTAACATAATAATTGTTTTAAAATGGTTTAATAAAATAATGTCATCTTTTAGCAGTGCAATTGCGTTTATTTCTCACCAATTATTTCTGTTTCAAATGTTCTAAGAGATTTCTGACGAAATCGTTGCATTCTTTACGATTCCCATTCGTATGTAGCACGTTTAGTTTCGCTGCGGTCAATAACCTGAGCTGCATTGAATGTCTTGATGGACTGTTTGACAGGAATACCAAGCCTTGACGTTCCTGCTCAGTTCTTTTGATACATTTTTTATTATTGTGTTTTGGCTTCGTTTTCGACTTTGAATCACTGCAGATCACTTTCATGTTTGTTAAACTCTTTTAGATTATAAACTCGGCCTGGTTTGAAGTTTTTGAAACTTGTTTTTCATGGGTTTAATAAACTTCATACGGATCCTAATCCCTGCAGGCATTCACAGAGCGCTGAGATGCTGTTATACAGGAAGACGACGAAGGCAGGAAGGGAAGGAGTGAAAGAGAAATCCCTCTTCAAGAATAGCTCCAGAGCCGAGCGGCTTTTCCTGCGATAGGAAACCTGGAGCGGGAGGGTGAAAGCGTCGCTGAAGCATCTGCTGACAGAAACTCAGCAGTAATGGGGAAAAAACGCACACTTCTCACAGCCACTTTTCAGGACGCTCGGGCAGACTTCCTGTTTCCTCTTGAGATACTTCCTGTGGACACAAAAAAAAAAAAACCTGCTCTTCATATTTGAAGGGGATTCTCTTCGTTTTAGCACTGTAGTTTTCTTTCTTTCCCATTCCTTCACTTCCTATACATGTGGTTTATCAAGTGTCATCTTTGTTCTGGACTCTATCATTCATGTTTATGACTTGTCTCTGTCTTCTTTCAGCGTGTAAGGTGTCAGAGTTCATGGGAAGGAAGCTGAACTCGTCATTGCAGGTGTGTTGGATGAGGCACGACAACATTATTATGGATGCAATGAGTATTAGACTAAAAAAGAAAAAAGGTTATTTAATGTTTTTTTTATGTTTTATTTATTTATCATGAGATGTGTATATATATATATAAACTAATTAAAAATATATATTACAATTAATCACATTCAAAATAAGTTTACATAATGTTTACATAATATATATGTGTATATTTGTGTATATTTTATATATACATAAAGACACACACATACACTATATATTTTGAAAATATTTACATGCAATTTAAATTCATAATTCATTATTTATGTTATATATTTTAGGTTTATATTCATATAAATAATAATATAAATAAATGTATTTAATATATAAACATAACATGTTTATTAAATATATGAAGTATACTGTACATGCATGTGTCTGTATTTATATATACATAATAAATATGCACAGTATACATGCATATATTATGTAAACAAAAACATGTATGGATCACAATTGGATCACAATTAATCGCTGCCCAACATTATATATATATATATGTTAACATGCATGGTTTTTATTGTATATGTATATACACTAATAAAACGTTATATTATAATAAATGACTAAATATACCAAAACTGATGACTTAGATCTTTCTGAAACTCAAAATCCTTAATGTGTCGTCCAAAGGTGTCAGAAGTCTTCTGTACCACTTTTATGGTGCCTTTCTGAATAAAACATTGATAGGGTTTAGATTTTTGTGGTAGCAGAGGTAAAAGCAGCAACACTTATTGTGTCCACATACTATTTGGTCCCATCATGTGACTGTTTCTGTTCTTGTTTGGCTAATGATTGAGCTTGAGGCTACAGGAAATGGCAATCTGTTTCCTAGAAGATACTGAGTTATAGTCTTTTTTTGGTAAATGAACATGTCATGTAGATTACTTAGACTTCCTTTGATTGATTGACGGATTGAAAAAAAGAGCCTCCTTTTCCACATTTGGGCTTGAGTCATGGTTTTTGTGCTATGTCAATTATTGTGTTATTTTTTTTACTGCTGAGTAACTGCATTATAGTGTGAGAAAAGTGACCGAGAGCATGCATTTTTTTTTTTCATTTTATCTGTTAAAAGTAAATTAAATCAGAAATTCATTGAATTAATTAAAATGGTATCTTCATCCAAAGACTACAGTATGTCTAAAGTGTCAAAGAAAAAGCTCTCTGCCTTGCTATTGGTCTGAAAAATAGGTAACCACACCCCCAAACTTATCTTATTGGTTGAGCCGGTTTTGCTGTAGTCGGGGTTAAACAACCACAGCAGCGGAGACACAGTGTCTACACGGTTCAACCAAAACCTACTTCTAGTCTCTACTCTGGGAAAGGAAAACATGGAAAAAAACACCTTTAGGATGCTCTCATGCTCTTTATAAATCTGGATAGTCAAGCAGGCCCGTTTGTGTTTTTAAAGGCATACACACGCTTTATTTATTGTGGGAAGCTGGCATGTTTCTGCTGACAGTCCTCTTGAGTTTTTTATTGAGGGCAACAGCTGGCTCGTATCTCACACCCAGACACACCCTCCAGTGGCACACTGATCTCTCTGTTTCTCTCTCTCTCTCAGTCTTACTCTTTTTTTTTTTCTCCACATGGACTCACGGCCCCACATGAGTGCACAAAGAGAAGTCTATTTCCCTCCAAATTAGATTTGCTGGAGGAAAGAGGTTTACGCTGTTGAGGCTCACCCAGACTGCAGTAATATTTAGCTTTGATGCATGTGTGTTTGTAGTTCTGTGACTTCCCTAAAGCTTGCGGTATAGATCGGATGATGTCTGGCGTCATGAGCTGGATGCTGGACAGTGCTGAATAGTGCTACTTTTGACCTGTTTCTGAAAACACACCAGACTCTGGACTAAAGATGGACTTGAGGTCATGTTGGCGGAGGCTTCGATGTTGGGTAGGTGTACGTTTATATTTGTGCAAGTTTATGAATATAAATACCAAATAAATATTTGATTAAAAATATCGTATTTTTTATAAATTAAATGTATAAATGATTAAAATGTATTACTTTATTTGTATATATTTTTTTTTATATTTATACTACTAATATATATATATATATATATATATGCATAAAATTAATGTTTTTGTGCAACAAACAAGGAAAATTTAATGAATATTAGCAAAGCTTGTTTGCATGTATTAACAGTTCTGTTCTAAAAATCTTTAATTGGGTTATTTTATTGTTTTGATTAAATGTACAGACAATATAATTTAGCCCTGTCAATAAATTATTTGCATCTGAAATATTTTTTTTTGTTTTTGTTTTACATATATTTGTGTGTACTGTGTATATTTATTATGCATAAATAAATACAAACACGTGCTTGTAAATATTTATATATATATATAATATAGAATATGAATATAGAAATGTATAAACCATAAATATGTTCTAAATATATACTGCGTGTGTGTATTTATATAAACATAATAAATATGCACAGTACACATAAATATACAAAAACTTTTATTTTGGATGTGATTAAGCATTTGTCTGCACTAATATAATTGCAACAGTAATTTTATATGATTTTAATACATTTTTAAAAATATTAAAAAAGTTTTGACATGTTTTTGAAAATTTCATTTTTATTTTTGTATAAATAAGCAGTTAACTGTGCCCACATCTGTCCAAAATAAATAAATAAATAAATAAAATAATTCAATAAAGAAATGACAAAAAGGCATCGAAAAGTATCATAAAAGGAGCTGACATCATTACAACCTTGAATCTAGTGAGTCTTTTCTTCATCTTTGAATAATTAAGATATGAGTAAGTTGATTTATGATTCATACATATCAAAAACTTCACTGTTTTCTATAAGACTGGTTTCGGTGATCCCCATATCTTGTTTGCATTCATAAATTAAGCATTATGCAATAAGCACAATGCAATATCATTTGCTAAGCAATTGACAGATGCATTGAAGTGAATTGAATGCAATCATGCACACATTAGGGATTTCTATGAGACGTGTGCCTCACACAGTTCTTAATCACACGTCATCATCTGAAGTGGAGATGAAAATCACAGAGGTTCCCCTAACGGGAGAAAGCGTGAAGTGAGTTTCCAGATTCCCTTTCCACGTTTCTTTGAGCTCGTTGAGGATTCTTGTGAATGACAGTTGTCTGAAATAGCTGCAGGTGGGCTGCACACTGCGAGGAGAGAGCTGGCCCACTTTTGTTGTTTAATATAGACAGGTGGTGCAGTCTGAAACCAGACTGCAGCTGTTCCTCAGTCTCTCTACTTAATGCACATGTAATCTCATATAAACCTGTGTGTGTGTGTGTGAGAGAGAGAGAGGATGTTGCAGGGAGTTGTTTGCCCCCAGCAGAGTCCTGTGTTTCGTGGTAGGGGGGCTTGCTCCATCACAGCTGGGGCCTGATGCTGGTGGTCTCGACTGCTGTCTGCTGGGAACTGGCCAGTTAGTGAACGTAAGGCAGTGTGATAGTGTTTATCTGATCAAACCTGCTGTGATTTAAAGGAACACTACCATTTTTGAAAATAGGCTAATTTTGCAACTCTTAGAGAGTTTGTGTTTCGAATCAATTCAGCCGATATCTGGGTCTAGCAAAGCTCTTTCAGCTGCAGATTAGCATAGATCATTGAATCTGATCAGATTTTTTAAGCATCACACTCAAAAATGAACAAAGAGTTTCAATATTTTGCCTATTTACAACTTGATTCTTTTGTAGTTCCGTCATGTAAGACTGATGAAAAAAGAAAAGTTGTGATGCTCTTATAGTCAAGGAACTTTGCTGCCTTGCAAGCAGCGCCTGAAAATAGTCCCCAGCAGAGCTGGAGATCAGCTAAATGGATTTGAAAACATTTAACTCTAGGCGAGTGGGAAAATGAGCCTATATTTAAAAAATAGCGATGTGTTCCTTTAAAAAATAGATTTATTTAATTAATGGCAATCATTGTTAGCCTGGGCCCGCCCATACTTCCCGTGACGCTACATTTTATTTCGCGAGCAACGTTATGCTGCATCCAAAATCGCTTACTTCCCTACTATATAGTACACGAAAAACAGCATGCGAGGCGAGTAGTATGTCAAAATTCATAGCATTCGAAATTCAGTAGGCGAGAAAGTACCCGGATGACCTACTACTTCCGGCCGAATTCTGTAGTAAGCATACCATGGACACTTTCCTATCCCATGAGGCTCCGGGAGAGGAGGCGTCATATTCGAAAAATGGTGAAAAGTTGAAGCGCAGCTCATTTCAAGTGTATGTACCTCAGGAAAAAAACTTTGTTTATTGTGATTAAATTACACTTGTTTAACACACTCTAAATAAACGTATGACTTATTGAAACTTTACATTGTTGCGCTGTTGTGACGGTGCGTGACACGTGAAAACATCAATATGGCGGATGTAGTACAGTATGTCGGAATTCCATTCATACTACCCACATTCATACTACTGTATATAAAACATACTTTTTAATGGTCGAGTAGTACGTAAAATTTTAAATGTAGTACCTACTTAAGCAGAATGTGTTTTCGGACGCAGCATCAGTCTGGGAAAGCTGCCATTTTAGAGCATTTCTGTTCCCAAAAAAGTGGGAACCACTGAGAAACGAGCTTCAATCTCCTAATTAGCTGCTTATTACATGGTATTGGATACAATTAGAAATGTTTTCCTGTAGAATATGGTGATGCAGATTTTTGTCTCACATGCTCACCAAGACTGCATTTACAGTATATGATTAAAAGTATAGTAAAACAATATTTTATAATAAAATGTAGTTTATTGCTGTGATCAAAGTTGAATTTTCAGCACCTAATTTAATAATCACACATTTAGGTTCCATATCTGAAAGATGCAGCCTGTGTGTGTGTGTGTGTGTGTGTTCATTTAATCTCCTGGAAAATCCCACTCTAAAAATGTCTGTCTGGCCTCAAGAGGAGGGTAGTATGTATGATTTGACGTCACGCCACTGCCTCTTTACAAAACATCTTTGTTGGTTATGTGTTATTGATGCATGTGCTTTCATGTGCACATCGATTTCTGGCCAAAGTCACGGCGACCCGCTATTTATTCTGTGTGGATTTTTGTATCACCTTCTTATCGAACGTCTGGTTAGTGTAAAAATATGAGCGTGTCTGAGCTTGCCCAGCATGAGGGCACATTACGGAACAAATTGGCCACTTTGGGACATATCTAAATGACTCCCTCCGCCCCGCATTCACCACATACACTAAATAAACGCTGCTTTTTGAAACGGGGCCATTAGTCCTGAGGACTGACCATTACCCAGACTGCAGCAGTGTGTTTTCAGCGCTCCCCCGCGTCGCTCCACTGATTTATTACCGCTGGTGATATTGACCTTGTGGTTGTATGGGTTCAGATTGGTGCCGGCCACTTGCTTTATTTTGGCTCTAACTGAACTTTCAGGCATGGAGGGTGAGGTAAGTTTGATATCGTAATGCTTTTTAATGAGTTAGCAGGGATCATAACTTTTAGTAAGATTCCGTGGTCCTGTTTGTGCTGTTTTGGTGATTAGGAGTCGTATGCAGGATAAAGTGCCAAAACCTTTCAGCCATACATCCTGCTGATTCTTTTAATTAAGCACCTTGTAACATCAGTCTCACCCTGTTGAACTGATGAATGATGCAGACCTGTAAAAGGCTCTGAGAGCCATGTTTCTGTGAGGATAAAACCTTTAGCTAACGCTTCTGTCTGTAGCTTTAAATGAATAGTTCATCGCAAAATAAATGTTTGTTTGCATATTATGTCAAACTTGTATGATTTTCTGTCTTCCTTGAAACAAGAGATAGTAATTCTGGAGCATCTTTATGAGTTAATAATTTTTTTTTGTCTATTATAATCTTATATACTGTAGATATTTTATATGTCATATCTTGTGTGTGTGTGTGTGTGTGTGTAAAAAAAAAAATGGCATCAAGATATGGCAACATATATATATATGATTATAATAGACAAAAAAGAATTTTGTTACAATTTTGACTAAAAAAACATTATTATCTCATGATTACGACTTCTCATAATTCATAATTATATTTTATCTCATATTTAAAATTGCATTATATATACATATATATATATATATATACAGTATATATGTCATAATTAACATTTCATTGTAATATATATTCATGCTGCGATTTAAAATATGAGATGAAATATAATTATGAATTATGAGAAGTCACAATTATGAGATTATTATTATTTTTTTTAAATATAAAAAGTCAAAATTGTAACAAAAACTACTGAAAAGTAAAAAACAAACAAAAAAACATGTAGGTTTCAAAAAGAATTTTTTTTTTTAAAAATATTGCTAGTTAAAAAGGAATTTTTTACACGTCAGAATTATGACAATTTAATTAACAACAAATTTTGATTGTCTCATAATTAGTGCTTAGTGTCTCATATATACATTTTAAATCTCATAATTATGTATGAGATTTCAAGCATATTAAACATAAATAATTTAGACTTTTTAGGTCATAATTATTATTTAACAAGACCCTGCTGTGTCAGAAATAATGTCTTTTGCATCTGCATGGTATCTTTTGTGAGGACTAACTTTATTTACTTCACCTCCTCTGAAGATTTCAAACAGTCTTAATTTTTGTGTTTGTAATATGTAACACAACGGCTTTGATGCACCACATCAAATATGCAGAACGTAAAATACATTTTGAAAGTTGCATCAGAGGAGAAGATTTTTAATGAATAATGAGGTCTGTTCTTCATAAAAAGCTGTGAATGAGGTTTATGGAATAATTTATGATTTATTTATTGATTTTCAGATTTCTCGGCGTACAGGTTTGGGCACATGATGACAGAATATTTGTTTATGCGGGAATTGTCCCTTTAACCAGATACATTTGCTCAGTTCATTTGCAGAACCGGAGGCACTTAGATTCTTTGTGATCTTCAGCTCAGATAGCGACGTGTGCTCAGCCAATAAGCAGATGTGAAACAGATAGACTGTGGCCTCATCGATCCAGCGCTGGCTTCATAAATAGCCCGGCTGCTTTTTACCCCGTTCCAGTCTGTGTGTGTGACTGAGCCTTCATGCCAGCGATCGCTCCTCACTATCTGTCCCGCCCATCGTCTCGGGGGACTCAGACGCCCCAGAACGGCAGGCATAACCTGAGGAAATGGTGCTGTGTAAACACGGCCGTGACTGGGAGTTTCCCTGCCGTTTGGAGATCAGTGAACTCTGATAAGTGTGTGAGGGTTCGGCCGTGGGAAGCCGACCGGCTTCTTCTCAGAAATAGACACTATTTGATGTGGTGCAGGCTTCTTTTGAAGGCCCAGAATTGCCGTGATTGTGTTTTTAGATAAGCCGCTGGGATTTAGGGATGGGTCACTGCAGGGCTGTAGTAATCGAGTCCGGACTTGAGACATTTTTCTATCGTCTCGGACTTGTCTCGTACTCGTTGGTGTTTGCACTTTGACTCGTCTCTGACTTGGTCATTGGACTCGTCAAATGTTCTCGCTGGTCTCGGCCGAGTCCAGCAATATGCTTTTTGCAATATGCGCCTAAAAATGTGTGGAAACACTTTCTATATCTTTGCAAAGTAACAAGTACTGTACTAGCCAGTACTTGCACTCCTGTGGGCCGTGGCGGGCCATTGCTAAGCAACCAAGACGCGGATGTTTCAACAAAGGATAAATGTATTTCCAGCACTAAAGATCCCTTGCATAAATATTTTTTTACAAAGGCTATCCTTGTACAACCGTTTCTCCATCTCCGCTGAGCTTTCAATGTTGTTACTGGAAAGGATGATTGGTTGGTTCTTGTCACATGAGCCCCGCTTGCTGTTCTAAGGTAGAAAATTTAATTAGAAACACCTAACTTGTGTTTTACTAACGTCTACACCCACCCTAGCCCTAAAACCTACCCTTTACAATAATTAAATACTAATTGTTGTACAGTGTGACACTGCACTTACATGCCCAGTAGCAGTTAGTTTTTTTATTTTATAAATTTTTTTTATTATGCATTCAATAAAATGAAAATACAGCAAATACAAAATCATTTCAAATGCTAAGGGGGAGATAATTTAATAGGAAAACACTGAAGAATGCTGAAGTTGTACAACACAAGCTTTCAGTGTTTTGTTTCTTTGAGGGCAATATCTACTCAATATAAAGCTTCACTTCATTTTGAAATGTTGTAAACATGAATGTGGATATGAAATTTGACAATAAAAATATTTAAAAAAAACGAATACAAAAAAGTGTGGGCCCTCCAGGATCTAGTTTGGAGGCTCCTGCTTTTTGATGATTACAAATAATAATGCAAAATGATTTCCTTAGTATAGGAAATACGCTCTCTCTCTCGCATCACATTCATTATCAATAGTTAAGTATGTGGTCTTAAAGAGGATTCTTTTGTTTCTCTAATTTGGACTAGTCTGGTCTTTTACGTGTCTTGGACTCGACAAAACTTGACTAACTTGACTGCAGCTCTGGGTCACTGCAATAAACTGGTCATCCAGCAAATGACTTTTTAGTTAGTAAGTCTAAATAAATAATTTCCAAATCATAATTTTTGTTTCAAATAAATGCTGTTCTCATTAACTCTCTAGAATCCGGCATAAAATGTCAGTTTTCACAAAACGATGAGGTGGCACAACTGTTTTCAAGATTGATGATAATCGGAAATGTTTCTTGAGCAGCAAATATACATATTTTCATGGTTTTTGAAAGATCATGTGACACTGAAAACAATTGTATTAAAAATACAGCTTTTTGTCAAAAACACTTACATTGAAGAGAGTTGTAATATTGTGATTGTAATAATATTTTCAATCATTGTATTTACTCAATTTTTGGATTGAATAAATGGAGCCTTGGTGAGCAAAGACATTCAGAAAAAAATATAAATCATTAGAACATTTGAAAACACTACAAAATCTTTAAATAGTACTTTAACCAAACACTGGAAATAAATTCAATTTTGTTTTAATTGAATTAATTTAAATTAAATTTTTACATTACATTTTATTTTGTTACACTCTCTGTTTGCACACTACAAATTACTTGCACTCCAGTTTGAAAACCTCGTCTCATCTGCCCCTGCTGCTGGTTCATTGATGGCCCTCACCCATTGACTCTCTGTCTCTTTTCCTCTTCGCAGAGAACGAGGGATCCCGTGCTCCTCACTGGAGTGAGTTTACCTCCTGACTGGCCCGTTTGCAGCGAGACACTTATTAAACTCAGCGTCTACGGTGTGAATGACGGCCACCAGCAGACAGTGAGTACAGAGACTATACTCTCCACACTGGATGAGATCTGAGCTACCCACTTCACTTTGTCTTGTGCAGATCTCAGTCTTTGTTTCATAGATTTGTTGTGGTCCTTTCATTGTGTTGCTGATTTGGGACTGCATTTGTTTTGGCGCAAATGTGGCCCGAATGTTGTTTGCAAGGCGCCTTTTTTATTCTTTTTCTTTTAATCACCTGCTTGGCAATGTCTGTCACAAAATCATTCAGAGTTTTAGTCTATAAATCAGACATTGTCTCACAAGCCACACATTTGATTATTTTGCATAATGTCTGGCACATTGACGTTTATTCTTCTGCAAATTGACAGCTCATTTAATTTCTGCCACATCGGTGCATTCTGCAGACAGCAATGAAGAAATTAGATATTATTTTACAGACAAAATCTGAAGACAAAGCAGGAGAAACAGATGTGCGAGAGACACAAGTCTGGACACTTTTCAGATATCTTTTATTTAGACGTGAATAAACATAAACATATTTTATTGTGTAATATGCAACTTATTTCTTTTGTGCACAGAGGATACATTGACTGTGAAAAGCCAAAAGACACCTTAAAAACTTTAAAAACGTACACCTTAACCTTAAAAACTTAAAATACTAAATATTCGGAGACGTTTAAATGTATAGTGTAAACGTCTTGGTTACTTATTGAGCCGGTGTTACGGCCCCCTAGCGGCGGTACAGCCCCTGACGCCTCCATTCCTTTCTTCAGGGAACAAGGGTTACGATACGTAACCGAGACGTTCCCTTTCAGTCAGTCACTTCGACGCCACGTCGGTGACCGATGAATAGGGATCCCAAAGTGCCATATATAGAGACTTTCCCTTCCAGCCCCATGTGAGTGTCACCAACCCCCTGAGTTTGGTCTGTAGGAAGGTAGACTCTGCACATGGACCAGTACTGCACTGTAAGTAACTGGACACTGAACTGAACGTTGTGGGGGAACCCACT
>JAUCMT010000001.1:23036240-23047011 GCA_032357475.1 Enteromius thamalakanensis
TACTGACCAGGCTCAACCCTGCTTAGCTTCAGTGGGCAACCAGGCTTGGGCTGCAGGGTGATATGGCTGTGGCTATAAATTTTGGCTGGTCTACAGCTGCTCCCATTTTGGTGACCCCCGAACCTTCTCTGCAATTTGTGGTGGAGGTGGATGGGTCCGAGGTTGGTGTGGGTGCTGTACTCTCCCAGGTATCCCCTCTAGATAACAAATTGCACCCATGTGCTTTTTTCCCACTGTTTGTCTCCCACAGAACGAAACTACAACATCGTGTTATAAATGAGGCCCCAGAGCTGCTAAAAATGGGCTGAGGTGAATCTCTTCCACTGCTCAGACAGACAAACCTTGACTTATACACCTGAGAGTGTTTACTTTAAGAAAGAATGCTTCAGCTGGGCTGTTAATCAGCAGGCTTACATTTGGCCTTTAATCCACAGGTTCATGCATTTAAAGACAAGACTCAGCAGAGAACCATATGACAATGTACGATGACATTATTTATAATGGATTTACAAGTTTGGATGTCAAGGCACTTGCTGTGGTTTGAAGGATCTACAGACAGCTGTGCATGTTTATTTATTTAAGTGTTCAAAGTATACATAAGGTCAAATACACAAAAAGACAATTCCTACATTTGTACACAATCATTTTAAAAGAGAATTATTTAACATCACACAGGAGGGCCACTCCTCTCAGGATCCAATATTCTGGAGGGTAACTGGTTCTCAGGTCAACAGCTGCAATGTAGTTCAGGTCTGTTCGAACAGGTTTTTTATATATTGGACACGAGTACAAGCGAGGATCTTTGATACCTTAGGAAAGATACAGTAATGTAGAAATTAAGTTTTGCATTTTTACTAAAAAGACTATTGTCTGAAAAGTAATTAAAAAAAGGCAATTCTTAATTGATTGAAAAAGATAAGAAATGTTATAGTTTAAATGAGTCCAAATCACATTTATTTAGGCCAAAATAACAATCCAACCCACTTGAAATGAACATATAGTGCCTTCCACAAATACTGGCATACTTTGTAGACATGGGGGGCACCCCTCTAGTTAATACTCTGTTTAATGGAAAAGTTAAACTAAAAGTAAAACTACCATGTAATTAATTTCAAGTGAATTCTTATATTGTCTTAAACCTGTTTTGTCTAATTTTCCTAAAAGCAAATGACACTTGCTGGTGTGCAGACATGATTTTACAGAATATATATTTTTTTATGTTTTAATTTCCCTGCAGTTAACAATCAGATTAAAAATTCTGGGTTATATACAACCAGGTGCTGGGTAATATACAGTACAGGCCAAAAGTTTGAACACACCTTCTCATTCAATGTATTTTCTTTATTTTCATGACCGTTTACACTGGTAGATTCTCACTGAAGGCATCAGAACTATGAATGAACACGTGGATTTATGTACTTAACAAAAAAGGTGAAATAATTTAAAACATCTTTTATATTCTAGTTTCTTTAAAATAGCTACTCTTTGCGCTAATTACTGCTTTGCCCACTCTTTGCATTCTCTCGATGAGCTTTAAGAAGTAGTCACCTGAAATGGTTTTCCAACAGTTTTGAAGGAGTTCCCAGAGATGTTTAGCACTTCTTGGCCCCTTTGCCTTCACTCTGCGGTCCAGCTTACCTTAAACCATCTCGATTGGGTTTAGGTCCCAGGTCATCTGCTGCAGCACTCCATCACTCTCCTTCTTGGTAAAATAGCTCTTACATAGCCTGGAGGTGTGCTTGGGGTCATTGTCCTATTGAAAAATAAACGATTGTCTAACTAAACGCAAACTGGATGGGATGGCATGTTGCTGCAGGATGCTGTGGTAGCCATGCTGGTTCAGTGTGCCTTCAATTTTGAATAAATCCCCAACATTGTAACCAGCAAAACACCCCCACACCATCACACCTCCTCCTCCGTGCTTTGCAGTGGGAACCAGGCATGTGGAATCCATCTGTTAACCTTTTTTACACGGTTGTTGGAACCAAAGATCTCAAATTTGGACTCATTAGACCAAAGCACAGACTTCCACTGGTTTGATGTCCATTCCTTGTGTTTCTTGGCCCAAACAAATCTCTTCAGTTTGTTGCCTCTCCTTAGCAGTGGTTTCCTGGCAGCTATTTGACCACGAAGGCCTGATTCCCTCCTCTTTCCAGATGGGTCTGCTGCTAGACCTCTGTGTGGCATTTATCTGGTCCCTGATCTGAGCTGCTGTTAACTTGCGATTTCTGAGGCTGGTGGATGAATAGATGAACTTGATGGATGAACTTGTCTTCAGAAGCAGAGGTTACTCTTGGTTTTCCGATGAGTTGGTCCTCATGTGTGCCAGTATCGTTGTAGCGCTTGATGGTTTTTGCGACTCCACTTGAAACACAATTAAAGTTTTTGTAACTTTCCAGACTGACTGACCTTCATTTCTTTAAGTAATGATGGCCACTCGTTTTTCTTTAGTTAGCTGATTGGTTCTTGCCATAATATGAATTTCATCATTTGTCCAATAGGGCTGTCGGCTGTGTAGTAACCTAACTTCTGCACAACACAACTGATGGTCCCAACCGCAAATTCCACTAATTAACCCTGACCTGTGAAGTGAAAACCATTTCAGGTGATTACCTCTTGAAGCTCATCGAAAGAATGCCAAGAGTGTGCAAAGCAGTAATCAGAGCAAAGGGTGGCTATTTTGAAGAAACTTGAATATAAAAGATGTTTTCAGTTAGTTCACCTTTTTTTGTTAAGTACATAACTCCTGTTTATTCATAGTTTTGATGCCTTCAGTGAGAATCTACCAATGTAAATCATCATGAAAATAAAGAAAACACATTGATTGAGAAGGTGTGTATAGACGGAACCAGTGAATTGATTGTTTTGACCTAGCGGTTGGGTTAAACATTTAACCTAACTGCTAGATTAAAACAAACAAATTGCTGGTTCTGTCCATATTTAGTCCAGCATTGTGTGTATTCATAAGATGATATCTCACACTATGCATTCTTAAACTCTAATTTAAACTTATTTGCATATTGCAAAAGAAATAATGTATACTCTGTATGTCATATATCTGGATATGCTCCTTTAAATTTTGGACAACTACTGAATGCTGTCAGGTGCGTCAAATCAAGCATTCAGCCACAATAGCTTAATTTGTAATAACATTAGCGTACACTACTATTTCATTCAAATATCAACAGCAGCTGGCTAGGTGTTATTCTACACTTGCTATAATATTGATTCTCTGACCTAAGTATCCAAGATCATTATTTAAGCATCTACAGTTTACTGAAGATTGTGACAGTCTTTGAACTAAGCCTGGGTCCACAAGGTTTTTTTTTTATTTATTTCTTCTGGAACATCAGAAGGCTATCTTTCTGTCTGCTTTCAAATACATGTTGTTGTTATGTTCATTTATTTAAAATGTTTCCATTCAAACGTATTGTTTGCAGCGTCCTTTGAATTATTATCTTGCACTTTTCATGTATTTACACCTTTAAAATTATAAAACAAAGTGTAATTAGCAAAAAACAAAAAAAAACTAAAACAAACAAAAAATCTTACCACTGTTCTCTGCATACATCCTGACCACAGGCATCATTTCAAACAGTACTTTGGGTTTCGAATCAATGAGCTTGCAGTTTCTGCGGTCCCAGCCGGCCCCTTCAAGGTAGAGGCCATAAACGTACACCCCCTCTGCAGGAGGCTGTGTGATATCATCCTTCATCCATTTTGTTACTTCATTACACAAAACCATACGGTCCAACGCCCACCCTTTGTTAGCACGAGTAATCTCCTGTGAAGTTAAACGATTAACATATTTTTTAGATTAACTCAAAATAAATAAATAAAAATATCAAAAATACTGTATAAGAGATACATTTACACCGGATTAGGATAAAATTAATATTAAAATATAAAATAAGAAATTAAATATATTTAACAGAAAACTTCTTATTGCTTTTAATGCTTAAACTTCTTTCCCCTCAACTAAAGCAACGAACCAATCCTTGTTGGGAAAATTAAAAAACAACAAGCATTTTTAGCTGTGACTGATATGAAGCATCTGGGTTCTTTCCCTAAGTTTATTCTCAAAGCTGCAGGTGTTGGCACTGAGAACAGAAAACAGGACGGGTGCCCAATTTTAATTAAAAGAATCCTGTGTCGTGCAAGCTGTTTACCCCCAAGGCATTAGCTAGAATGTGTCCCACTGAGCAGATCCCTCACATCCCAAAAGGCCTCTAAACTCACTATTACTAATTCCTTTAGGGATATCATGCTCATAGAGACTAATCTGCCACTCAAAAAGTATGTTCAGGGAAGATGTATACCAGATGTTTGGCATAACATTTAATATTTAGTGAAAGGCATCAAAAAAAAAAAAAAAATGCTTTTGTTCAGAGGTTCAAATCAGCATAAATACACACCAAATGTGCCTGTAATTTATATACAGTATAGATGGATATAAAGGTATAATTCACCCAAAAACAAATGGGTTTAAATGGGCGATAGCTGTTACACGTGAAATAACATGCACATATTCATAATAAAGCGTCCCTCAAATGGCGTTCCTCAAAAGTCCTTCAGTAGTGAATCCCCGCATTTTTGTATGAAAAATATCCATATTTTAAACTAAGCACTTTTCTTTAATGCCTGCTGTCTGTGAAAACCAGAAGCAGTCACGGTCGAAGGACTTTATTCAACTCCAGAGCCATGTGAGGGACGTTTTATCACCAATATGCAAACATTATTTGACGTCTTCCAAAGTATAACTGCTATGATCCATTTTAAACCCATTTAAATAATAGGACATTTTTTTGTAACTCTGATTGGACTAAAAGAAGAAAGTCACATACACCCACAGTAGTATGCTTCAAAGTTGAATAAAAGACCATTTTCATTTTTGGGTGAACTATCCCTTTAAATAAACCTAAGCTACTTTAGTGTTATCTTAAAATTAAAAAAATAAATATGATTTTTTATTAATTTTAATATTAATTGTAAGTTATTCTTACATTTACTTAACAATGTCATAAAAGTTTTCACAGTATAAACAAAAGTGTCCCGTTATGTAATGTTTATAACTTTTTTTACTAAAATTAAATATAAATAAGCTATCAATTTTATGCAATCTGCAATTAGCAATCTGTGTATCAAATATGATGCAGCAAGTTACTTCACAAAGGACATAATTAAAATGGCATTTGTGGTAAGGGAAACAAATATTTGATCAGCCCAAGACATAAAGAGTGGAACAAGAACAAGTATAAGTTTAGCTGAATTGTTTGTGTAATAGTTATCCACCTGTCTCATAGCTGTTAGGAACCCCTGTGGGTTGAAGAAGCCTGTCATCCAAAAGCAGTTTGGTCGTCCCTCAAAAATCCAAGACTGGAACTGCCGGTTCCGCTCCAGCAACTCTGTGAACCAAAACCCCAACGTGGTGGAAGCCCAGGAGGCCTGCATACAGACATGCACACACACACATAGAAAGTCACCTAAGTGGAACCACAGTTAACACATACAAATATAAGATAGAGTAATACACACAAGACAAGGTTTTCATTCTGCTTTTAGTAATTAAGCATAAAAACCGCCATAAAGATTATATCAAACAGCTCTTTATGTGAGTAAGAGGTAGTAAAAAAAGTCACAATTAACCCATAAAAATGTTTCCCTTCTCAGAAAAGCATTTTTAGAAGGTTTCCCTTTCAGACACAAAATTCATGGGATAAGAGTATTTCACTGATGTTACGTGATTTACTACATTTGTTGTAGTCAGTTTACTAGTATTTGCACATTTATGCAGTGCCACAAGGAAACATGACTTAACCAATTTGCATCTGTGTTATTAGCAGATTTCCCTTACCCTGATTATCTCTGGCCCCATGCTAATTTGCTTCTCTTGGTAGATTTTAATGGTCATTATGGAAATGAGCTGGCATGTGTTCTTTAATTTGTACATTGCCAGCAGATCCCCCGCAGAAACTTTCTACTCCCATTGTGGTCTCATGATAATTTGCCTAAATTTAGTAAAGCTAGACTCGTCCAGTGGTGGAGAACGTCGGCCATGGAGAACCGCAGCCCTGCAGAACTTTACCTTAACCGTAATCAAATACATTTTTATTAGGGTTGGAACTGAGCCTGTGGCTCTTTAAGACACACACACACACACACACGTATATATTTATATATATATATAGGCCTACACTAAATGAAAGAACAAAACAGCCTAATATTGCGTACACTATATGCACAAACAAATGCAACTGACACTTAAAATTCACACATCTACACACATGCACTTGAAGGGTAAGTTACAGCCTGATTGTTATTCAGAAGGCAGTATTTTCAATTAGCTTATGATTAGCTCAGCTTGAGTAGCATATGAAAAGCAGAGTTAAATGAAGCTGTTGTGCTGCTTGGCTTTAGCTCATTTGAAGTGTAAAATAAACCTGTTTTCCAAACTTGACCCAAGAACCTAATGGGTTTGACAATTTAATTTAATTTTTAAAACATATATAAATGGCTTTAAAATATAACATTCAACATTTGCAAGTCATTAAACTGGACTTTCTCACATTTTATGGGCCTTATGAATTATTTTTGTTGTTGTTTGTGTTTTTCCTGGATTCTATTTTTAATGTTTTAATTACATTTTAATAATGGAAACATATGTCTAATTAACTTGTTTATAATACAATGTAATTTGTAACTTTGCAGGCAGTAACAAGTGAAGCATTCATGTTTTGTATAGTTTTTTTTTCTCTCCATTCTCTCATGGATGGGGTTTTGGTTCCTTGCCGTTGTCGCCTCTGGGGCACCTAATTTCTAGTGATTATAGTTGTTTTGATTACAGAGACCGTCTCTGCATTTAATAAATAAATAGTTGAATCTCATCATTATACATTACCATCACTCTGTTCTCCTATTTGATAATGTTCATTGCTTTGCTACAATCTGTATTGTTGATTTTGGTGTGAACTGTACATTATTATAACTGTACACACTTCACACATCTCAAAGGCAGGGAACAACCTCTAACCTTTTTCCAGCGTGCAGGTATTCGGGCGTCGTACATGCAGTCCAGTGCATCGCGCAGGTTCTCACTCATAATGATGGTTCCGTCAATGGCCAGCTTTAGGTCAATCAGCGTGTTCCTGACCAGAACAATTACTCTCTGCATGCGATCGATCTCTTGCCGCAGGAAAATGTTCATGGGCTGAAGGGGACCCATGCTTATCAATCTTTCTCTGACCTGGAAAAATGATGCAATTTGAATGAATAATGAAGGATGTCGTTTTGTAATAAGTGCTCAGCCCTAAGAACATTTGCTAAGAGTGTACTGCATTGCATAGCGTTGTTTAGGCTCTATGTATTATTTTAGCATCTGGTTTAGTGAATGTATTATTAATCTGCTGGTGAAGACAATAACAAATAATAGTACTGATGCAATTTGCATGGGTGCAGACACACAGTTTTGTAGACACTTAGTTTGTAACTAAAATCTGGCATCCTTTATTATACTTATATGGTTCCACTAGTAGGTGGCCTTACAATGTATTTACATTTAAATTAATAATTTGGTACAATGCACTTATTGTGTACATACAGGTTTTACATTGTACTTATATATATTTTAAAAACCCATAAGTAATTACGTCTTTATAAATGTTTGTACTTATGTATATAATTAAACTATTGAACCATCCATTACACTTTAACCCACCCTTAAACCTACCCATACCAACAAAGCTGTCCCTAACCTTACCCATATGCTACCTCAACAGCAGCAAAAGTGTTTTGCAATACATTATGGAACACAATAAGTACACCTAATATAAAGTGTGACCTACTTTATTATTCACCACCATGATCTAGTACCTGAATCAGCTATCTTAATTATTAAAAGTCCTTGTTTATATAATATGTCTGAAGTTGTAATACTCATCTCTATCAGTTACATGTTTTTCTGCTGCCCTGATCAATACAAAATGTACACAGACACTTCAGAATTTAGTTGACTGCCAGGTTTAAGAGGTCAATGCAGAGAACACACTGTTTTGTTTACATGTAGCAACTCTTTTTTTCTTTGTTGTTCATAATATAACATTATAAGTTGTTACACAATCCAACATGTTTAAAATTGAACTGGAAATTAGGTGCTGGGCGTCTGGGGAGAGGAGAACTGGACCAAACTAAGCCTGGTTCTCACAAGGTTTATTTCCCCATTCTCTCAGGGATGGGGTTTTGGTTCCTTGCCGCTGTCTCCTCTGGCTTGCTTAGTTGGGGACACCTGATTTCCAGTGATTATCGTCGTCTGCATTTGATAAATAAAGTTTAATCATGTCATTATACATTACCATCACTCTATTTTCCTACTTTATTATGTTCAGTGCTTTGCTACAATCTGTTAAAAGCGCTATATAAATAAAAAAGTGACTTGATTAATGGCATAATAAAATAAAATAAAATAAAAGTTTTATTTATTTAATAAATTTGTGTGTTGTGTATATTTATTATGTATATATAAATGCACACACATATAACATGTTTTAACAAAATGTTTACATGTATACATTTGTACTCATATAATTTATATCATATATAAATGTATTAAATATATAACTTAACTTTTTTTTTTTTTATATAGACATGCGTGTGTATTTCTAGATACTGTACATAATACACAGTACACACACATATATTAAATAAACAACAACTTTTATTTTGGATGCAATTAATAATTTGACAGTTTTTAAATATTAAAAGGGTTTATTTTAAATTTGAAAATGTAATATATTTATATATATATATTTATATTTATTATGATCCCTTAAAAGCATTCATTTCTCCAGTGTGATGTTCATGCCGGAATAGCTTGCTCTGGGTTTATTAGATATATGAAATTGCTGCATTGATGTCACAGTGTATGTAAACACCGCTGTGTGTCTCTGCAGCTACAGCACGGCATATCAATGCATTTACTATCCTCCGGAGCAGACGGCCAGGGCCCGGGAGATCCTGCGGGTGGTGTCCCAGCTCCAGCCGCTCATCTCTGTGCTGGCCGACCAGCTGCTGCAGACGGCCCAGCACAGCTCCAGCCAGCCTCTCCGAGACGTCCTCAAGAGCCTGGAGGAGAAGGTGAGACCACTCAAATAAATCAAAGAATCCTGAATCTGTTAACATCTATATTAATAAACAATGTATTTTAAATATTGCTTTTTTGAGTTCTTTCGGGGGAAAAACAATTAAGAAAAGAAATCATTCTGTCAACAAATTCTAAATTAATATACATATGTATTTTTTCTTCTTCCAAAACTGGGCATGAGGCATAACTATATTTCTGGTATTATTATGACTCTTATTATGACATTATTGAATTGAATGTAATGTGATTAACTTTTTGTCTAGATAATAGCTAGATGTGAGGTGTACAGTAGGTGAAGATCCATTAAGAAATTATTATTATTTATTAACTTAATAAAATATTTAAAATATATAATGGTAAATAGATTGTGTACATTATTGTTATTGTGTTCTTTTATTTGTTTGTTTTAGTTATTTATTCATTTTATAAAAATTGTTTTAAAAACTGTTAACCAATGTCCTTAAATATTTATTAATTAATTTAATATTTACTTTAATGTAATTGATTATTTTATTTTATTGTTAATTTTTCTTCAAGACAGTGGCTTGGGAGCATAAATATAAGATGAGTTTAAGGGCAAATATCTCTGCTAATGAAAGATGTTTCTGTCACACTCAGTTTATCCACACACTTGAAAGAAAGCATGCCTTCTGCACCAGAAGCAGTTTTTCATCATACATCACCTGTACATTAAAACACACTGAAATGAATTACACTGAGTGCATTCTGTGTTTCTGTAGACAGCAGCAGACTTCTCATCAATAATAAATGCAGTGTGTTTGTCGTAAGTCTTGGCCTGAAATGGATCCGTTTGCAAACATGTTGGCCTGTTGGACAAACGGCCGTGGGTCTGTCATGTTACCCTCTGCCAAAGCCGACAGAAGCCACAGGGCCGAGCGTCTGGTTTGGAGGCCTCCATGTTTTATGTGTGTAATTAATGAATTACATCTGCTGCAGTCAGCGTGCAATCTGTGACACAGAAATTGTTTCTGCCACAGTGGAATAGCACCAATCAGCCGCCTTCATTGCTTAATTCTGTGTGCCGGCGCTCTTCAGCTCCTTGATTAGCAGTGCGTCGGCATGCTTCTGCTGATGGAAACCTCTCTCAGACACTGCTTGTGTGGGAGCAGGCTGATACACACGGCAAGCACTCCATCTAGAGCTGGGAACTTTTATTTTTTTTAGTTTTGTATACAACACTGCAAACACAATATCTAGGGCTGTGACTTTTACTTTTTTTTTCATTTTTTAAGTTTTATTTATTTATTTTTTTAGCTATCATTTTACAAAAAATAGATATAATATTAACAAAACCATAATTGTAACGTTATTAATTAAAAATGTTTTATTTTTTCCTATTATTACTTTTATTTCTTTTTTTCTTTTTCTTTTTTTTTACAGAAGCTGTAACTGCAGCTGTTTTTTTTCATTATGGGTTTTTTTTTTATGTTATGAATTGTTTTTTCTATCTATCTATCTATCTATTAGAGCCCGACCGATATATCAGCAGGTCGATATTAATAGCCGATATTAGGCATTTTCCATTATCGGTATCGGCATTTACATTTACATTTATTCATTTAGCAGACGCTTTTATCCAAAGCGACGTACATGTGGGGAAAACAGCAAGCAATT
>JAUCMT010000001.1:23102649-23149166 GCA_032357475.1 Enteromius thamalakanensis
GGTTTAACGAAAAACTTGAACAATGTTTTTAAGAAATTTTCATCTGTCAAAGGCACTCTATGGTGATATTGACCCAGGCACTGACATGTTTTAAGATCAGCCAGGACTAGGCTATGAAGTCTGTTCATATCTAGCTCATCTGATTTTAAATCTCGCAGATTTGGGAAAGTCGGAATTGCCAGATGTGCAAGATATTAGTGTAGAAGTTAATATCTTGTAATTCTGAGTTCATATCTTACACAGTTTACAAGTTCATATCATTGCAATTCTGACTTTTCTCAAACTTGCGAGTTCATATCTCGCATTTCTGAGTTTATCCTACTTTTTCTTGATGTAAAAATGGGCGGTGCATGGCCGTTTGTAAATTCTGTGTCTAGCTTTCAGTCTCATCCATGTCCAGCTATTTTTAGCTATACAAAAGAGTTTGTTTTACTGCTTGATATTGAAAATGTTATTTTATGTTATTTTAATGTATTATATTTCTGAACAAGCTGCTTTATAGTGTAAACAGTTTACCGCACATTGTTGTTCTCCTCATTATTTACCGACAGCATGTAACAAACCAGAAGCCGCACCCATAGACTTACTTCCACGTTGACCAAAAGTTCTTTTGAATTCTGTTTGTATTTCACAATTCTGACTTCTTTTTATTTTCTTGAAAATTGCAATTCTGGGTTTATATTTAGCTTTTCTGAACTGTTCTCAAATTAGCAAGTTCATATCTCGCAGCTATGAGTTTCTATTTGTACTTTTTTCCCTCGGTTGTGCGTTAGCATCTCACAATTTTAGACGTTTATCTGTCACCGCTTACATTACGTAATTGTAGTATTTATTTTTTATTCCATTGCAGAAACAAACTTTCATACCAATCCAAAACGACACCTCTCGCCATATTTGGTGCTAAAAGAGCGTTGGTTCTCACATACGTCCTGAATGTTTTGTGCTGTTTCAGGTGAGCACCAGCCATCCATGAACACTGATTCAGACACCTCACTCATCATGCCCGTGGAGCTCGTCCTGTCCGACGTTGAACTGCATTCTGATCCAGAACAGGATGAGGTGAAGTCTTGAAGTGCCATAAAGGGAGCAGGACCGCAGCGGGACAATAAAAGAACACGAGCAATAGCAGCACAGGTGTGCAACCTCCTTTTCTGACCTCCATCACCGCACAAAAACGGCTTGCCTGTCCTCTTCCTCTGGCTGTATTGCACTCAATGTCTTCTGTCCCAAGCTTGTACCAGACTGGAAAAGCCACATGGTCCTACAGAGGATGTTTTGGGGGTTTTTTTGGAAAATTTTGGCTGTTTCAACTTCCCTATGGGATCACTGCCAGTATACACCAGGATATTCCAAAATGAATATATGTAATGCATCAATGAATGTGCGCTACGTTTGCTTGGAGTGTCTAAAGCGTGTGCTCTAACCAGCAGTTCACATGGTCTAGTTGTGAAGTATCACAAGTGCTTATCATATGCAGGACGCTACTCTATTCTACTCAAATGTGGTGTGTCAAATCACGCAGCAGTGAACGCAGAAACCCAGCTCGGAGTGTTTCTATGCCACATGCACACTGCTAAATACAGTGACAAATTCAACCAAGCTGAACTAAATTTCCATGTCATATACAAAGCTGCTTGGAAATTAATTACAGTGTGGAATGTGAAAAATAACAAAAGGCCTATTCACAGGCAAAACGATAACTATTGGTGATGTACCAAAATGAATTATTTACAGAATGCCTCAAAACAAATTTAGGTCGGATACTGAAAGTTTAGTTAATTATCAGTTGAAGTGAATTTATTTAAGGGATTTCATTTTTGACGGGTTCCTAATTTTTTATTTTATTTATTTATTTTTATTGAAATGATTCAAATTTAACACACATTTTATTTAATTATTTAAACAAATGCAATAAACATTTAATAGTCATATATAAATATTTTAGTTGAACATTAAATTATTTTATATACATTTCAATTGTATAATTAAGTCTCTAAGTTTGCAGTTTACTGTCAAAATATAAAAATCCATAAAAATAACATTAATTAAAAATATAATGGATTATATATGATTTTTTTTTAAATAGCACAATATCAATCTTGCACTTGCATGTTTCCAATTTTTTGTATATATATATATATATATATACAAAAAATTGGAAATATGCAAGATTGATATTGTGCTATTTAAAAGAATATATATATATAAATTTTTTTTTTCTTTTTTTTTAAATAGCACAATATCAATTTTATATATTTATATATATTACATTTGGTTTCATAAGTAAAAAAAACATTGCAGCTAATCAGAATCCTTCTGACTTAATATTCCATGCGAGAAAATGGTGACTAAAATGAATTTCTAAAAATACAATATGGAACACACTGCATGCATTACAATAGCCCACAGTGCAATGCTTGACTGATATCAAAAGAATATTTATTTTAAAACTCTGAAAAAATGTATTTATTATTTGATTATCTATTGGACTCATTATTGAAAACAGGATGCCACTCTCTGTCATTTGAAGAAATGAAGCAATGTAATCTTTTTTTACATGCTATATTCATAAACATTTCTCAGTATGAAGTACCTACTGTTTTCAGTGTATGCCTTGAGCTATAGTGTTCAATTCTGTAGACAGCCTGAGACAAGCTCCATAATTCATACACCTGATTCACTCTGGTGAATATCAGCACTTGTCACTTCCTAAACCCTGCGGTGTGCATGTGGCTTTTTTGTAATTTGCTCTGGCATTGATGTGCTGAGTCAACCTCTTCAGAGGCTTGTTTCTGCTTTTTAAGAAGAGTTGTTGGTTTGGATTTAAATGTAAAGAATGGCAGAATATTTGTAAATTTCAGTTTTTCTCAAATTTGTTTTGTTTTCTGTAGCATCTAGGATTTTTACATGATATTCGTGGGCTTTACCCCCAGCTGAAGGTAAAGTAGGTATTTATTGCAACACCAAACAGAATTTCAGTCTGAATTGATCAGAACATCTAGTAGCAGTTTGCCCAAAAAACGCCGAAAATTGTGCTTTCATCACTGAACTTGCACAGGTCTTTTACAGGACGGTAGTAAACAGTATTTTGGAGATGGTTAGAGTATGACCAACAGGCCTGTTTGATTTGCTTTGTATCATGCACAAAAGGAAAGACGGTTATTTTGATATCAAAGGGTTTATTTTTCTAAAAACAAAAAAAGCCAAAAACAAACAAAAGACACATATGAAGATAAACACCTCCCCTTTAATATTTAAATATTTATGTTTTATTCTTATAATTATTATTGTTTTACTAAATAGCTTTCCAGTATATATGATGGTGATCATATGTAGTTGAATACGGAGTGTGTTGGTGTGTCTTTCAACTTCAAATATTTCTTATTAATTAGAATTAAATTATTTTGAATTATTAGTCAGTTTAAATGTTTTGTTTTAATGTTTATTTCTCAGTCAGATTTGTCTCATAATGTACTTCCCCAGTTGAACGCGCTCGTACCCAGAATGCACTGCTGAGATGGGACGGGGTGATGAATGTTCAGCACACTGTTGAATATGTTAGGACAGCTGAATTTGTACTGGTGTTGTTGTGGAGGTCAGCGCTGGGGTCTATGATCCTATTCATAATCATATTTCACGTAAAGGCTTGTGCAATGTTATTTGCATCTGTCAGCCAAAAAGCACATAAGATTTCCCTGAGATCTGCTGATGTTATTGTCACTTTAGTAAAACTGGAATTTTTTTTTAAAGATTAGATGATAAAGCACTTATGATTTGGTGCTTATTTATTGGTTGTAACAAACATGCACAAACTGTTTTACAGTGGGCTGGATTCACAAAAACTTCTATCTATTCTAAAAGGTTTGTGGGAATGTTTAATGTGCAGTTCTGGAGAAAAAGTCCAAATATACTAATTATGAAGTTCATAAGAAGTTCTTAAAAAAAGAACAAGGATTCTAAGCATTCTAAGAGTTCTAAAAATTCTATGACGAGTGTGCAATTCCTGAAAAACATTCTAAAAATAGTAAAGATACATTGTTTGTAAAATGTTCAAAAGATAAATTCTAAGTTTGTAATTGTGTTAAAAAAAATTGTCATGTTTTACAAAGGCTTGTACAATATTGTTATCGCCACAGGCTCGATCAGAGTTCATCTCTTACTTCAAGTTACTTTAAAGAACTTTTTTTTTTTTTTTCAAGAATTTAATTTCCTAAATTTGTAATAAGAAAAAAAGGTAAGTTATTTTGGGAAGATCAAATATTCCAAACCTTTTTTCTTCAGAAGAATTATATTCTTCCGATGGTTTTGTGAATTGGGCCCATCGTCTGTCTGGACTGTCTAGGAATAATAATTCTGTGAATCCTTTAAAGCGGTCATATCTTTACTTATTTTTTTCTCTATGGGAAATTATATTTCCGTGCTGTGCCTTTAAGACGATGCAAATACCCTCATCATATTGGATTAGATTCATCAAAAAGCGTTGAGATCTTAATTTGGCAGTATGTTTGCATCAAGCTGATATTTCTTCTCTGACCCCTTTAAAGGAAGCAGTACGCGTCTGTGCTGCTGTAGACACTTTTTTTCTTCATTTTTGGTCGTGCACTGTACCTGACAGCTCTGATGCATCAAGCACATTCTGTATAAGAGACGACAGGATGCCATCCTGTGTGATTTGCACAAACACGTGATATCCTTAGCATTTGGATAATATCCTCCCTGAATTTCCACCATTGTGAATGTGGTTTTGCAGTATTCCAGTGCAATAAAATCTTAATTGTGATAAACATTCACTTGCCACTCTCCTAAATACCTACAATCTGACCACAGCTCTCTGGCTTTCCTCTCGCTTCACCTATAGCAAAACTTCTCAGTATTTTTCTGATTTAGAGGAATTGTGTTCTTTCTTCTTATTTGTGGCCAGTGAAGCGTGTTTATGAAAGGTTTGTGAGGAAATGTGATCAGAATGTTGAAAGATGAAGATATCATTTTTCTCCATGTGTGGTTTGTTTATAATAGTTCTAACATCATTATAATAGTTATATACCACACAGTTATAATTCATCATTGCATGCATTATTGTGACAGACAATGCATTTCATTGGAAGTTTTTCAGCCGCTGATCACTTTGCCTTATACTTATTTATTATTATTTTTATGTTTAATTTATTTAGAAATGTGAGTATTTGATCAGGATTTTGTTTTTCATCAAAGTCCATGGTTTCAATAAAAATATGAAGCAGCACGACTGTTTTAAACACTGATAATAATTATGTTTCTTGAGCAGCATATTACACTGATTTCTGAAAATCATGTGACGCTGAAGACTGGATTAATGATGCTTCGTATCACCGCAATAAATTACATTTTACAATATATTACAGTAGGAAATGGTTATTTTAAATTGTAATAATATTTGACTGTTTTTACTGTATCAAATAAATGCAGACTTCTCTACTTCTGCAATATTTGATCAAATATGTAAAGTCAAGTGGTTTTACTTCTCTATTAAATGTATATTTTTAAAGAAGCTGAATGTGGCTTCTTTGTTTAGTAAAATCTTTTCTATAAAATGATTTAATACACAGTCTTTTCAGCCCAGAACACAGAGAGCAAACGCCTGTGTAAAACTATGATTAATCTTGTCATTTAATATTGTTGCACAGAAATGTCGTGCGTCTCCTTTAATGACTGAACGGTTACATAACTGTCATTTGTTTCCTCTAATGCTTTTCATCAGCACAGAAAACGCTACTGTTTCCAAGCAACAGTTAACACAAAGATGACAGACTGGACTCTTAAACGCGGCACATGGATCTTCCTTTGTGTCAGCCAGCTGACATCTGCTGCGGGAACACGGGACAAAGCTGTGTCAACACAGCATCAGCTCCAAGAGGATGAAGTTTCCCTCATAACAACGGATGAGAGAGGGAGATAAGAGATGAATGCTGTCGGTCTTACCTTTGACATCAAGCACAAACATATCTTAACTCATGCATGTACGTGTATGTCCTTCTCAGGGTAAATAAAAGAAAAACACCCAGATGAACATTTGCACTTATTGTGTTTATAGTGAATAAGCCTAAAAAGCTAAATATTAGGCAGAATAATGGATAACGAATTAAAAACACAAACAAAAAATAACATTACAGTATACAAAATAGGTGAAAATTAACATAATGCATAAACTATTAATTACAAATAGAAAATGTTTGTTAAAAATATTTAAATGCGTAATAATATTTATTCATAGTGCAGTTTTTTAGCTTGTATTATATTTGCTGTAATGTATTTTGTAAAATAATTAACATATTTGGATTTGTTTACTGTTTGTCATAGTGTGCTTTTTGGAGAATTGCAATAATATTAATATTAGCATAATACAAGAAAGCACGGAAATCCTGCTCAAAACAAACCATTGTTTGAGCTAAAGGCAAACTTACCTGTGGCCTGTTCCATAAAACAAGTTTACCGAGTAAGCCAGGCTTATTTCAGTTAGTCTGACTTATTGCCAGTTAATTTGGTTTGAAATAAGTCAGGCTATCTGCTAAGCCTGGCTTATTTGGTAAACCTGTTTTATGGAACAGGCCCCTGGTCACCTTATTTTAGTTGCAATGTCAAATATGTGTCCTAAAAAGCTGTCCTAACATCATCCTGGTACTAAGAGTCTGAATACTTCAGAAAGCGTGTTCGGATGCACAAGAGCCCCTCATGTTTTCTTCAGACAATCAACTTAATGTTTTATCTAACTTTGGATTTGATATGAAATGTAATGTCATTCAGGATGTGACTCGCCCACTTCAGGGAAACGGCTACAATGCAGTTTTTATCTGTGGCGCGACTGTTTGGGTGGATACCCGAGCATTTCCTTATCTCTGAAGGCATCGCTATCAAACTTGTGTATGATGTCTTTACCAGTGTTCATGGGCTTTTTATGATCTTCAAATGCAACTTCTGCTTTATAGGTTCGTCGGGTAGCCTTTCCGTTTGTTGGATGTGGCTTCTGCACAGGCCGTTCTAATCCGAAAGCATGGCCTGGATTTCCGACCTCTTCCTTATTATAGACCTTTAAGCACGCTGCTAGGCTCATGCTTGGTTGTTCAAAGCTTATGGATGTTCCCTGCATTGCGCAAACCAAGCTTTCCCTAGTTGGCAGCTAGAAATCCAGATGTCCTGCCAATTTGGATCATGTACTTTATGTCATTTTGTGTTGGATGTCAATAACTCGTCTCAACGTGTTCCTGCCAGTTCTCTTCTGTCATGATATCCAATGACTGCAATCCTCTTCATCTTCATATTTTTTGTCTTCTCCTTGGTAGTTTTTTACTAAGTCTCACAGTGATTTTATTATTCAGATCTACTTAGTTGTCATTCAGTGTCCCTCGAATTCCAATGTGTTGGCTAATACAGCTGCCTTCTAATACAGAGTCCTTTGTCCGTATATGACCCTTTGTATGGCCACACACTTCCTCTCTCAGCAAAATATGTCTTGTAACATCACATGCTCCTAAGCAACTATCTCCTGCTAATAAACCAGCAGCCATGCTTTAAAACATACCGACATACTTTAAAACATACCGACCTTTTTCGTGCACTCTGAAACTGTCTTGCCAAACTCCAAGATAATCATCGAAAAAATAGTTGGCTATAGTTTTAGTTACAAATGAAGAGATAGCTGCTGGAGTTACTTCCAATATGCATTGGGTTTTAGGTGAATTAACAATAAATATTAAACCCGAACATGTAATTAGGCCTACTCTGGAAACTTAAACGGGTAAATTATAATAATTTAGATTACCAATAGCCTATATGACAGGTTTGTTTGCAGTAATGGATAGCTCCATGGATAAATCCATTTTAGTTTTTTACTTCTTCTAAAATCATGCTTTTATTATGGTTTAATGCTTTTTGTGTGTTTAATTGTGCTAGTTAGCGGCATTGTTTACTTATATTTGTAACCTAATCAAAATAACCCAACGGCAGTCAGATTGAGATTAACTGGAATGTAAAACGAAAAAAAAACATGATTTTTGAACATTGTTAAAAACGGGGCAACGGGTTTTTGCAAATAAACTATATAATATCCCTGATCGCACATATACATCTATTTGACGTCTGCATTTACATCCGCTCATCTGCAATATGTCTATTGGACATTTCCTTTTAGATGTAAAATAGACGATGTCTTAAAGATGTTTGTGATTTAGAATGTATGCAAAACTGACATCTGTAAGACGTCTGCCAGACGTTTTCTAAAAGCAGATGCTTTCCAGATCAAGAGATCTTTAACAGACATCTCGCAGACGTATCTGGGATATATTCTGCTGGCTATTACCCTGATAACACATGTACATCTAGGAGACGTCTATTTGATGTCTGCATTTACATCTGCTAGACATATTATTTATGTTGTTTGCTCATCTGCAATACGTCTATTGGACGTCCCCTTTTAGATGTCTAACAGACGTCTATTAGATGTCTTTGAGATGTTTATGAATTGGAATGTAAGTTAAAGTGACGTTTGTAGACAGCAGACGCTTTCCAGATCAAGAGATCTTTAACAGACATCTTGCAGACGTACCTGTGCTATCTGGGGTAACTACAAAGAATTCGACTTTTCAAGGCAGCAGAAGGAATCATTTTAAATGAAGCAGTATGCAAAAATTAATTGGACATTGTCAGTGAAAAGAATTGTTTTTTAGAATGAACCGACTCCTTAGAAAGAAATCTGCTTTGGTCTTTGCAGATGTTTGACTGCATCTTTTATGGCTGCTGTTCAGAATAAATTCGATTATTACCCAAAGACATACTGCCCTCTAGTGGAGGCACAATATGCATGCAACTGTAGTAATACTACTAGTAAAATAACACAGATATGCCATGTTATGATATATTATACAGTAAGACAAACCAAGTGAAGACATTTAAGACCTCAGCAATAATGTGTTTTGCAGCATAGCAGTTACAAAGCAGCAGCTGTTCCCTCACATCCTAAACTCAAGCCTTTCATCCTGTTTCACTGCCCCTAATAAAGCAGTCGTTCCTGTTGTGTATGTTAATAAAGTCCAGACACCTCTTTCGGTTTCACACACCCGTTTCCATTCAGGATGTGCTCTTCTCAAACGGTGCAGAACCAGTGAAACTGCTGACCTCCTCCTTTTCTATGATAATTAAGCCATTTGTGATCTAGCACCTTTCTATAAAGCAAAAGGCTCCCTTCTCCATTCGCCTGAACAAGCTTTACGATCAGCCTGAGGGATTTTTTCTCAGGGTTTCCCAGTATCAGAGCATTTACGCCTCGGCTGCTTTCTGCAGATAATGTGAAGTGTGTGCTGTCAAACTTCTGCATCTACGTGAGCTTCTCCAGAAGTGAAACCTCCACTGAGACAACGCCGTTATTGTTGTGTCAGACGTGTGCTCTTTGATGTTAACTAAATGCCAAAACAGGAACACTATGGTTTTAACAGTCAGATTGAGGATATTTATGAGTCATAGAAGCAAAAATAGAGAAAGTACAGATTGAATCGTATGGCTCTCTGTAATGTTGTGGTGAGCAGACAGGGGAAAGTCATTAGTCATAAAGAAAACCCTCAAAACACCCCCTGATCTGATGTACAGGCTTCAATCAAAGATTTTCACACCGCTTGACCTTGAAAAACATGCAGAAGCGTTTTATAATGACACAGAATACAGCATTAATATACCAGCATAAGCGGCCTAATATAACTCTGTAATAGTAAATCAGTCAAATGTATTATTTATTAGTAAAGCAGACTTCATACATAAAATACATGTAAAATATCAGTTTTCACGCCGTATCTCACATTAATGTCTTCGTAAGGCTTGTAATATTTATTTTATGACCTGTAATTTTTAATGTGGGGCAATATACATAATCTGATGGAGAATCAATGATGATAACAAAAAATGTTCCTCAGCACTCTCAGAAATAAAAGCTGTCACTGAGGCGGTACCTTTTCATTATTAGCCTATTAGTTTCAAATATGTACATTTTAAGTGCTATTATCTACCTTTAACGTATAAAAATGGACCCTGTAGACACAAACATGTACCTTTTGAAAATGTACCACTGCAGTCACAGCTTATATGTTTATTTCTGAGAGAGAAGTAAAATATTTTTTGCGTGGATACTTAAGTAGCTTAAACTAAAGTTGCTTCAGTTCAGTAGGTTCGTCATTATTTTGATGTAATTCTCACAATGCGTCATGTTGGATTTTTTTGATCTGTTTGCCTCTGAAAAATAAGTTAGTTCCACATGTAACAGAAAAGTCCCACATTTTCTTTATGAAGTGAGTAAATGAGCGAGAAAAGACAAATGAGTCATTCAAAGGGTGTTTTGTGAGATATATTTCTATGATTTGTTGGAACTGTCCAAGCTGACGTGAGCATGTGTAATGTATTACACGGCTCTCTTGAATGCTGCATTCTGATTGGCTGAAGGTGTAACAGACTCTTTAAACTATAATCTAAGCATGACAACAGTGCGCCGTGTGACTTACTGTACATGATCACTTATTCTGAGTTCACAGCACTTTCCAGCTGAGTTTCCTCTGTTTGTTTTCTGGCTGTGGTCTGGTTTAGGAAAGAGCTTGATGGCTGAGAGCCGCTCGCACCTCTGTTTTGCTGCTGTGAAGCTGTCGCTGTGGGTGTTTATGCGGTTGTTTTGTTTCATCCTTTTAAACTTCACCCCTTTCCACCTGTGATGTTGAGCAGGGGTGTTAAACCTACTGACACAGCGGTTAGCCACGCGCTAACACACTGCAAGACGACTGAAGGGGAAACACCTCGTGCACACATCAGCTTCTGCTTTGTTTACTTGACCTTTTTATGAAGGCCCACCCTGGTGAATCAGATTAAAAGTCAATGTCAAAAATAGAAATTGTGTCTTTTTTTTTGTCAAACTTAAAATCAGATGATTAGCATGATATGGTCATTTATTTGATAATCATATTAAATTATATGATTATTAGTGCTTTCAAGCTATTAATTCAGATTAATCACATTCATAATAGTTTTTGTTTACCTAATATATGTATGTGTGTTTATTTATTTCATATATATGTGTGTGTGTGTGTGTATATGTGTGTATACAAATGATTATATAGTTATATTTTGTATATATTTAGAAAATATTTACATGCACATACATTTATATTCTTTTATTTTATATTATATATAAATATAATTAATATATAAACAAAATATTTGTAAAAAATATTTAAATGCATGTTTGTATTCATATACGCATAATAAATGATACACATATTCATTATGTAAACAAAAACTTTTATTTTGGATGCGATTAATTGCACTAATAATTTGATATAATACTGTAAAAATGTTAAAAATTAACATTAAATATACATTCCATTTTAGGTATAGAAAAATTATACTAAATTTATAGTTTATTTAAATAATTAAATACACACATACACATATACACACTTTATATATATATATATATATATTATTTTACATTATTTTATATTTTAATAATAATAATTAATCATTTTTTGATACATCACATACATAACCCACACACACACATACTACTTTTCTTATTATTATAAATTATAACAATATAACATGTCGATATTATGTGCATTATTGGCTAATTAAATATTATATGTATGTATATAGGTCTACACACACACTCACACACATAAATATATGAAGAATCAAGCATCATCAATAGATTCATGTGTTTGTGTTCATTATTATTTATTTATTTTTCTTTTTTTTTTAAACATTGTTGGTGAAAACTTAGTTAAAACCAGTAATCGTAATCCTAAACTGCCTAGAATGTTTTTTCCATTTTATTTTAGTCAAAATCATTTTTTGTTTACGATCAACGTGCTTTCCGCCCACATCCGTGATGTCACAATGGCCTGCCCGTGACGTACGCTGCAGTGGCGCTAGTGAGTTAAGCATCATTAAAGCAGAAATGTCAGGCATTGTTTATTTCGCGTGCTCGTTTAAACGCTGAAACTCTCCTCATCGTCCATCATTAACCCCCGGAATACATCGGTGCAGCTCTTCGCGGGATGCGTTAGTCATTTTCCGGCGCTGGAGCCGCTGTCGTCCTTTAAGAAAGGTGTTATTGCTGTTATTTGTGTAGTGCAAGGTGCGCTCGCGTCTCGAGGAGCTCCTGGAGGACTGTACACATTTCGAAATGAAGTTATTTTAATATTAATTTATATGCACGGTACAGTAAGTGTTATATTCTACTGACAGCCTGTAGTTTTGCATTAAAACGCCGTCGGATCTTCGAAGAGCGTCGCTTATATCGCCGTGACGCTTGGATAAGCTTCAGGACGGCGACTCCATACTGGACCACGCATCTGAGGTTTGTTTGATGTCCTCGTGAGGAACCCGAGCTGAAGATGTGGGTGAACCCTGAGGAGGTGTTGCTGGCCAGCGCCCTGTGGATGACAGAGAGAGCCAACCCCTACTTCATCCTGCAGAAGAGAAAGGGCCACGGAGACGGCGGAGGAGGGCTCGCGGGTAAAGCCGTGTTTACTCAGTCAACCGCATGTTGTTTATGATGACAGCTTATTAACACACAGGTGTGTGTTCATTCATGCCTGCACACTCAGGTGGACTCGCGCTGGTGTTGGTCACGCCGCGCACACGGAGACGCACCTGTGCGCGCGAGTGCGCTCTTACCTGTGTGGACGGGTCACTAAATATATGAGGATTTCCTTTGAAGCAGTTTTCACTCAGATATTGATAGTGTATAAGTAACAGACTGAATTACATTTAGATAAAAACGACTAAACTTTTTTACAGTAATGTGATTTGGTCTTGTAAATATTATTCAGATAATTTGTTTATTCTTATAAATATTTCAGCATTGTCACAATTGATTACGTATTATTTATTAGCAGTTATGTTATTTTAAAATAACAATATTTCAAGCTTCTGCATGGCCTAGTTTGTGCAAACTTGCTGATTCATGTTATGTTGTATGATGCTGTGCTGTAATAATATTATAGACTAACATGGATTTATACAGCCTCATAATCATTATTTCCATCACTGGTGTGAACAGGCCACACAAGAAATGTTTAGATGCATTCAAGGACCATAGAAATAGCTCATTATTGTTTCTGTGGGATGTTTTTTATGCTGTGGTTAACCGATGGTGTTTTTTTAAATGACTGATACTAATACAGAGAGAGTTTAGGTTGACTGATGACTGGGAAAATTGCTGAAATGAACATTAATTTTCATGTTCTTAGACTTGGATGCAAACTCTATTACTTCTATTGCTTTGACTACATCAAAGTGGCCGAATATTGGCTAGTTAATCAGTCTGGCTGATATATGCATCCAATATAAAAGTCCTAGTATGACTAAACCAACCAAACAGGCTCAGTAAGGTTCAGTTTATTCTCAGGGTCTCAGAACAGGAAGCTGTGTGTTGTGAAATGTGCGTCACCTGGTGGGCTGACCTGTATTTATAGCTGGACAGGTGATGTATGTGTGCCGTTCGCTTCTTTATGGATGATTGACAGACACTGCGCTGGAGCCTTGAAGGGAATTAATGGAAAACAATACATCTACGGATAAACCTTGAAGTGAATAGCAGCTTACGACCGTGTTAAAGCCGAAACGTTGCTGGTATTTGAGCATCTACCTCTTTGTGTCTGTCAGTGAGAAAAGACAGACACAAAGCGTACACTAGCGAAGGAGGATGATGTCATTGTTACATAAATGTGCGAGTTGTGTGCCAGTGAGAGTCAGTGAGCCTGGCACGGCCCAGAAGACTGACCCACAGAGTCCTGGGTAGAGTCCAGAAGTACTGTTTACGTACATCAAACTGACCAAATATCTTGTTAAATTTTTTATCTGGACATGAATTTTTAACAGAAGAAAAGTGGAGTAGATGTAGTCGAACATAATGTTTTTTTGAAATCTTTATATGTGTACATACTGTAGGCTCATCCATTTATTTATGCTTGAGATCAAAAAATCACAACTGAGATCTCTCTAAGATCTAATTAATCTCTGGCTTGTTGCTAATTGCAAACAAAGGCTTTCAAACTGAGATTTGTTGCAGTATTATTACCTGAATCGTACCATTATCAAGAATTTTCTTGTCTAGAGATCTCAACATTGTCTCAAACTGTGCTCAGGTTTCCCAATGCTCTCAGATTATTGCAAAATAATTATTGAGCTATAATCTGTGTGTTATTTATTAGAGCTCTACGCTCAACATTCAACTCGCTTGTGTTTGTTTTTAAGGCATTTTATGAGAAACGTTTGAGAAAAAAGTTGATTCCTAAATCATAAATGCTTACAAAAATTATAGTGAGCTATGAAAGAGAAACTTTTGAGCGATCGGATTGTGGGTGATGCATTTTTAAACAAACAAACAAACTTTATTCCAGTTGGTAAATTAAGGCATCCAGAACAGTCGTGTTGTTTTCCATATAAAGGCCTGGAAGTCCACTTGCATCCAATAGGAGCCCAAATGTGGCTAAATATGAGTGATTTTCCCTCATTTCTCATTTCTTTTGCATTGTCTCAAGATGTGCTCAAATCTGCCTTGGTCTCAAGCCTTTCTCATCAGATTATAACAAGAAATATCTTAAGCTTTGATCGCTGTATTATTTTTATAGAACTTCATTCTACTTTGTGTCTGTTTTTGAGACATTTTATGATAAACATTTGGTACAAAGTTAATGCTCAAATGGAAAATGGTTTAAAAATGAGCAGTGAGCTAAGACAGAGCAACCTTTAACCTTTAAGCTTTCTAATATTGAAACCACCGATAAATGGAGAATTGCATGTAAGACCGCCATTACAAGCCGTTCTTTTCTAAACCTTAATTTACATAACTGCCCTTAATGCACAAATGAGATGCATTACATAAACGCTTGTACTGTAGTTTAATCTTGGCGCTACGAAATAGAGTAGAATAATCTGTCAAACCATCTCACAAAGATGTAACTTTGCATAAATTTAAAATAAAACATGCTTGAATGAGTGCATGATGGAAATAAAACAGAAGTAAACAGTATATCGGTTATCGGGCAAATAAACATGCTAATTATCGGTTATAAAAAAATAGACCCAAATGTCTTTTCTAAAGCTAAATACTGGGGAACTCAACAGCTCCTTTGTGTTTTTATGCCATTCAATACAGTTGTATCAGGTTGATGCTGTTCAGGACAATATTGATTTTGTCTATGTACTGGGAAGGCTTTTTTTTGTCAGAGCCGAGATGAATTCAGTTGAGAGCAGAGCGTTCTATATTTAGAATGAGAAAAGGCAACAATGAAATGTTCCTCCCATTACTCCTTATCCAAGGATCCTAACAAGAATCACAGGACAGACTGAATTGTGTTCCCAGGATTCACGTATAGGCTCTCTGTATACCCTACTACATTGGTCAAAATGTTTAGTGTACACTACAGTGGTCCCACAATGCAGTTCGCTCGACTAGACCTTCCGGTGCAAATGGTTAAAATGCATTGCATTAAAAATGCATTTTTATAATGTTTTATAAACAACAACAGGATGCCACTTGCTGAATTAAACATGTTTACAAAGAGGTCTTGTGACATCAATGTAGAAAACTACTATTGAAACAATTTTTGTTTCATTTTTTATTATAGTAGACAACTATGCAGTTTGACAAAAGAGGATCTAAACATTGCAGATTTACCTCAACACAAGGAATACAAACATAGTTTATGCTATTATAATAATTATTAATATTTTGAGTTGTTTTTATTTGAATTTAAATGTAGGCCTACTTTTTTGTTCCATGTAGTAGTTTTATTTATAATTACCTTTTACTTATTTTAATTTCAGTTTTAGTATTAGTTTTAGTATTATTTTTTTGTGTGTTTTTACAAAAACATTAATGGTAAGGTGTCATTTGTTAACATTAGTTAATGTATTAACTAACATGAAAAAACAATCAACAATACATGTATGCAATTATTTATTAATCTTGTATTAATAAATTGTATTAATTATATTTTATAAATATATTATATTTGTAAATATAAGTGAATAAAAATGCATTAGTTTATATTAGTTCCCAGTGCATTAACAAACACAACTTGTGATTTTAATCATGCATCAGTGAATGCTATAATTAGATTTATATAAATTATATATATTTATATATATTGTTCGTTCTCAGTTCATGTTAAATGTTAACTAGTGGACTTTATTGGACACATTAATTAACACTAACAACAAACATTAATGTTAATTGCTATGGATGCGGTGTTTTAATGTTTAGATTCATTATTACCTTTTTATTAGATTTTCTTTGTTAAAAGCAGAAACACCAGGGTATGATTTCATATCCTGTTGCTGGTATTGGTTGTGAAGTGATTTTTCATGATTGCATCTGAAACAAAGTGTTAAAGAGTTGGCTGCTGTGTAACAGTTATAAAATGTGATTATCACTTCTGGCAGACGTTGCTTGGAAACCTTTGGGACTGTCCAGTCATGCAGCTTAATTAATATTCATGATCCAAGAATAGAATATTTGATACAGCGGAAACTCAATTAATATAACTGAACATTTTTGTAATTTTTTATACATGACAGAAATTTTAACGTCTAAAAATATATATATCGGTCAAAAATAAATTACATTTATTAATAATAAAGTATTTTTTTCTGAAAATACATCAACATGAAAAGAGGTGTATATGTCATGAAATATGTCAAGTATTTGAGAGAAGTCAGCAGTTGTTTGGTTTCTTCCTGTCAAAGGAACTGGAAATACTGGAAAGAAATGTTGTTGATGTGCTCTCAAACGACGCTCGACATAGGCCTCCGCTGCTGAATAGATCATGTGATCCTTACAGTCCCCTCAATCTCTGCTCTCTTGTTTCGCAACCAAGGAAACCGTGGCTCATCCATGCATATGAAAGCAGGAACGGAAAGTAGTATGTTCAGGAGACAGAAACAGGAAGATTTGTTTGAAGGATCCTGATTGACTTGTTTAACTTCAGCTCAATCTGTGCTGTTAAAAATGTCTGCGTGGGCCTTTACCTTGCTAATGCACAGTCCTGGTCTTATCATGACTGATCAGTTAATAAAATAAATGCTCACCAGTAATGTTTTGAATTGTGCACTTGGGTTGTGAAAGCGCTGGAGATGAATGACTCCTCCTCTGTTCTGCTGGTGTCTGAAGCACGTTCTCACCCCGCGGCCATGCTAACGCTCCTCAGGTAGATTCTTCAGAGCCGCTAACAGTGTTTACTCAGGGGGTTACACGCAGAAGCCTCTGAGGACTGATGCCTTTCTGGTTGTTTGTTTGCTGTTTTATTGCTACTGACCTTATCTACACCTAGTTCGAGCCAAACTTCACCCTTTTAAACTCCACACTTTGCTGTATTTCAGTATGCTTCTGTCTTTTGATGATATGCATATATGCTTATCTTAAAAGCAGAAGCATACTGAATTTCAGCTTCAAAAAGTAGGATGCATTTATGTGACCAAAAGTACATTAATTACACAAATATTATTACCATTTAAGTTTAACCGTTGTATTTTAATGTCATTTATTCCTGTGAAGAAAACTGATTTTCAGCATCATTACTCTTTCAGTGTCACATGATCCTTCAGAAATCATGAAAATATGCTGATTTGATGCTCATAACATTTAGATTATTAATGTTGAAAACAGTTGTGATGCTGCTTGCTTTTATTTTTTGTGGAAACTGTGATACATTTTTCAAGATTCTTTGATGATAGAAAGAACAGCGTTTATTTGATATATAGTCGTTTGTAACATTATTAATGTGTTTACTGTCCGTTTTGATCAATTTAAAGCATCCTTGATGAATAAAAATAATTAATTATTTAAAAAGTTATCCCAAACTTTTGAATAGTAATAGTATCAATAAATAAATAAATAAACAAATAAGTAATGTATGTAAAAATATAATATAAAAATTATATTATTTATTTGTTTTCTATTAATTGGCTTAAAATATTGATTATTGTAGTGATCATAATTCATTATTATTATTGTTATTATTATTTTTATTGTTTGTTTATTTATTTATTAATAATTTATAATTATTAATTGTGATTAATTGCATATAAAATAAAAGCATATATATAAACACACACATGTAAATGTTTTTTTGTATATTAAATATTTAATTATAATAGAAATGATATGATTATAAGCACATGTAAATGTTTTCAAAATATATACTGTATGTGTGTCTTTATGTCTTTATAAATACATAATAAATATTAGTACACACATTTATATATTATATAAATCTCAATTAATTGTTACCCAGCACTATTTATTATTATTATTATTTGATCAAAGGAAACATAATTTTTTTTTAAAACAGCTGTAGTTTATGATAAGAGGCTAAAAAGAAAAATGAACATTTTGGACTGATTCACTAAAATGAATCACCTTTTCCAACCATTTTTGTTGCTAAAGCTTAAGTCAGAGACAGGATTAAATCATCTCTTTCTTAACACTCTGATGTTTGCCAGCCTCGAGACACGGATCACAAGATCACAGTCTAATGATGTGGTCATTAGGAAACATAATATTTCTCAAACAACCCCCAGTAATGTCACACCGATACTAAAACAAAAAACTGACTCCATTTAATGAATCAAACAAATGTTTTAAATAAATACCACCAAAAAGCTAAAATGTTTCTGCAAAGCATAGATATCTCAGTCTGATTTGGTTTAGTTGAATGTTACTGATCTGCAGTGGTTTGTTTTCTCACAGGTCTGCTGGTCGGGACTCTAGATGTGGTGCTGGACTCGAGCGCCCGTGTGGTCCCGTACAGGATCCTCTACCAGACCCCTGACTCCCTGGTGTACTGGACCATCGCCCACGGTAACATACCGCCTCCCGTTCCGGAGCGCTCTTCTCCCTGAAGGCATTACCTCATGCTCCAGTGCCTCTAAAGTGCAGGCGGAAGTCAGAAATCAATCTCCACTTTTCTTTCAAACGCTTGCTGGCTGAACGAGATGTTCACTCACTGTCTCCGCTTTTAAACTTCGGTTTAGAAGTGGAAAACTTTAGTCCAGGAATCGATGTTTCAGCACAGATGGCATTTGTTAGGAATCATTATTTGTGCAAGTATTTGTACCAGGTTCACAACTATTGTTCTTGCAACATTATTTTTTAGTAGTGGACTATTGCTCAGTTTATTTTATTTTATTTTATTTTATTTTATTTTATTTTATTTTATTTTATTTTATTTTATTTTGTTCTGTTTTATTCCATTTTATAAATTTTTGATAAATTTTATATTTTTAAGTTATGTTTTAACTTATCAATCTAAATAAAAATGTGTTTAAATATTACTGCAATTTCATACTTCTAAAGAAGTAATACATTAAAATAATGTCAGGTATATTTATTTTATTTTATTTCGTTTAATTCTTTTTAATTCTGTTTTATTCCATTTTATTAATTTTTGATAAATTTTATATTTTTAAGTTATGTTTTAACTTATCAATCTAAATAAAAATTTGTTTAAATATTACTGCAATTTAATACTTCTAAAGAAGAAATTCATTAAAATAATGGCAGGTAGCCTTCAGTATCTTTTCAGTTAAGTAAATATTGCTTTAAATAATTATTACTAAAATAAAATAAAATAAAATAAAGTCATACCAGTATAGTTTCTACTATGTAGTTATTGACGTGGCAGATATATTTGAGTGGTTTTTATTATTTGCATTTGTTATGTACACATACTGCTGCAAATGTATAATTTTAAATAAATAATACAAAAAAATAAATTTTTAGTTAAGTAAATATCGCTTAAAAAAACACACACATTTTTTTCTTTTTTTTTTTTTTTTTTTGCTTATTTTTTTTAACATTTATTTTATGGTTTTAGTTTGTTGTAACTTATCAATCTAAATACAAATGCATTTGTTGAAATATTACGGCAGTTTAATCATTCTAAAGTAGTAATACATTAAAATAATGTCAAGTAGCCTTCATTAACTTTTAATAAACAGATTTAAAATTAATGGATTTATTTATTATTGCAAATTTAATAATGCTAAATAATTAATTCTTTCAAGTGCACATTGCTTTACACATTCTGTAGTAAAAGGAAAAACAAATAAACATTTTTTAAGCAATATGTGGAGACACATTAAGAATGAAAATACAGAGCTGAAAAGGGTCAGAACATGCATGACACAACATGGAGATAAATACAAGATGACTGTATGAGTAAGATTTGTTCGGTTGTCGCACAGTATTTACGGTAAGAGCGTCCAGCCCAGGACATTATGTGTGAAGCTTCCCAGAGGAGCGGAGAGTGCTCTGTTTCTGAGCTAATCTGGTTTACAGGCAGCCGCTAATGCTGCTTCATATTTCACAAGCTGTTACTTTGCTAGCTGCAAGCCATTTGGTAAATCTCGTTATTTAAGGCGAGAAACCTGTTTGCTTGCTCTGATGTGCATATGTTCATTTACAATGCTAAAATAAACATATATATATATATAATGTTGTAATGTAAGTGTGTAGTATTACATTTAAATGTAACTATAAAAATATAAAAACACCTATATTCTATATTGTAGTATTGAACCATTTAATATTATTTTTTAATCATTAATTGTTGAAAATAGTTACTTCAAATTATTAACATTAATTTATTTATTTATTTGTATTAATAATAAATAATCAAATACATATTCAGTGTTAAAACTATATATATATATACACACAAACACACAAACATTTTAATATAATATATACTACAATACTGTAATATAATATTACTTTATACATAAACAACAAAATTAATTTAATGTTGTTATTCATCAATCATTAGTTTTTAGACATTATAAACAGCTAAATAATTCAACATTATTATAACATGTACATAATATAAATATACAGTTACAAAAATATGAAATGTAATTATTATTTTATTATTATGTTTTTTTTATTTTAAGCTTTCATATATGTATAGAATATATATATAGAGAGAAAGGGAGGATTTTATATTAACTTAACATTTAATATTAAATGTATTTGTTTTTGTGAGTTTTGGTGAAACGGCAGATGGAGCGTAGATACTTCATTTTTTAAATAATTGTATATTTCCATCTTTACCTAATTGTGAGGCACTCGTCACCGAACGCTCTTAATGAATAATTTGACTCACCAGTAATGTGTTTGATTAATTGCCTGAGGAGAGCTGTGCTAACACAGAGCTAATTAAAGCAAGAACCCGGGCCCATCTGCTGTTCAGTTCTGAGCAAATGAAGTCGCTGAAGATAAAGACTTCAAATGAAATTCATTATCCTAAACGCCTGGATTAGTATTGTTTGACGAAGCCGAGGCCTTTGTTTCTGGCAGGGAGCTCTCGTAAGGAGATCACGGAGAACTGGGAATGGCTGGAGCAGAATCTGCTGCAGACGCTCGCCATCTTTGAGAATGAGAATGACATCACCACCTTCGTCAAGGGCAAAATACAGGTCACACATTAGCATTTTAAACATTTAATCGGTGCTTCATTATGAGCCTTGTGGGTTACAGGAGTGTGTCTGTGTTCAGGGCATTATAGCCGAATACAACAAAAGCCATGACATCAGAGAGGATGACGACACGGATAAGTTTAAGGAGGCCATCGCTAAGTTTCGTAAGCTCTTCGTCATGCCGGAGGAGGAGAAGCTGGTCAACTATTACTCCTGCAGCTACTGGAAGGGCAAGGTGCCGCGGCAGGGCTGGCTGTACCTCAGCATCAACCACCTCTGCTTTTACTCCTACCTGCTCGGGAAAGAGGGTGAGGGCTACAACACCAGGACTGTTTTGGTTTTAAATAGAAGAAACAAAAAGGTCAGCAAGTGTTTCAATTAAAGGGTATGTTTGCCTAAATTACTCACCCTCATGTTGTTCCAAACCCACAAGACCTTCATTCATCTTCACAACACGAATGAAGATATTTGACCACATTTCTGGATCTGGGATCGTTTCAGTTGTGTTGCTGTCTATGGAGGCTCTCTGATATCATCAAAAATATCTTAATTTGTGTTCTGAAGACGAACAAAGGTCTTCTGGGTTTGGAACGACACAAGGGTGAGGAATTAATGACAGAATTTTCGTTTGGAGTGAACTAACCCTTTAAGATTCAGATGTGTTATCCTTTCAAAAAAGCGACATTAAAATATCATGACTTGCACCTGCCTGCATTATTATCTCCATTAAATGTATTGCAGTATGAGCCAAGCTGATTCTATACAACTGGCCCAAAGTTGCAAATAAGTTTTGTTTATAATAAGAGGACTTGGCAACCCTTCATAGAAGCCTACGGATATTTCCACTATCACACCCTAACACAGTGAGACAGTGGTTTAGTTAAAATTGAAGAATATAACAAGTCTTTGGCCAGTGTATTACTTTTATTTAAAATGAATTAGTGGATACTGAAAGCGTGAGGAGGCCACGGTTACGCCAGTGTCAATCATTCTGTTCCTTACTCGCACAAAACAACAGTAATGTATGAGATTCACCCCAAAAGCAACAAATCACATTTAAAGTTCTTAGCGATGCATATCGCTGATCAAATATATGTTTGTGTTTCAGCTAAGCTGGTGATCCGCTGGGCCGACGTGACTCAGCTGGAGAAGAGCGCCACGCTGCTGCTGCCGGACATGGTGCGGGTCAGCACACGCTGCAACGAGCATGTCTTCTCCGTCTTCCTCAACATCAACGAGACCTTCAAACTCATGGAGCAGCTCGCCAACATAGCCATGAGACAGCTGCTGGACAACAAGGGCTTCGAGCAGGACCGCTCTCTGCCCAAACTCAAGAAGAAGTCGCCCAAGAAAGTGTCAGCCCTTAAAAGGTCTGTGACTGCAACACTTCGATCAGTCAAGAATTAAACACCAAACAAAGTTACAAAGAAATATTCATATTAATATTTGATTTTTATATATTAGTGCTGTCAAATAATTCATCTTAGTTCAATGCATCCAAAATAAAAGTTTTTGTTTACATAATATATAGATGTGCACTGTGTATATTTAAAATGTACATATATAAACAATATATATATACACACACACACGGTACATACACATGTATTTTGTAAATAAAACGTTTGTATACTAGATTATCAGAAATGTTTTATTTAATATATAAAGAGTTGTTTTTATGTTAATTTTAATAATACTAATACTAAAAGTATGATGATATATGCTGTTTCTGTGAAGTACATTTTAATAGAAATTCAAAATAAATGTAAATTAATCAAATTAAATACATTAAGTAAATAATCCTTTTGTGATTTGAAAAATTATTTTCTAAACAATTATTTATTATATTTAAAGCCCATATAACTTATTTTATTTTTTTTATTAGATACATTTACTCAAGAAGCTAAATTATTTAATATATAAAGTGATTGATTGCTTCAAAACAAGGCTTAATTAATTTCAGTAAATGTATCCTAATAGAGATATTTGTAAAAAAGTAAAAAACACTGAGTAAGAAATATTTTTTTAGTTTACTTATTGTCTTTATTAGATAATAGTAATTGTCTTAACAGTTGGGGCTGAAATACAGAAAAGTGAAGGATTATATTATGGAGCCAGCAGTGGTCTGGCAGCTGTGAGAAATTGAAAGAAGCAAATCTGGTTTTCCTTCAGAGCGCTCTGAACACTGTCTGTGCAGACTATATGAGAACAGCTCCACCAGGTTTATAGTAAAGTGACAGTATTGTGAAGCTTATTTTGCAATATGCGTTTAGAAAAAGTTTAGGATACTCACAGCAGCCTTTTCAGTATTACATTTGTTTTTGTGACTCCAGGGATTTGGATGCCAGGGCTAAAAGCGAGCGATACCGGGCTCTTTTCCGTCTGCCGAAAGACGAGAAACTGGACGGTCACACGGACTGCACACTATGGACCCCCTTCAATAAGATGCACATCCTGGGGCAGATGTTTGTCTCCACTAATTACATCTGCTTCACCAGTAAAGAAGAGACCACCTGCAGCCTGATCATCCCGCTCAGAGAGGTGCGGCAGTCACTCCAGTCTAAACTAATCACATGATACAAGTGCACAGCAGACATAAAACACATAAAACTGTCAACCGTAATAGGATTCAGGGCCTTTTTTTAATCAAAATTTGATTATGCACTAGCGTTTTCCTTCGTCCTCCACAATCTTTGACAATCCAGTGAGTTCATTTGAATTCTTACACATCGTGGAAGTAAAATGGGTTCGTTTTGCGTCTTGTCCCTCTCTATCTCTTAACTAGGTGACCATCGTTGAGAAAGCAGATAGCTGTAACGTCCTTCCCAGCCCCTTGTCCATCAGCACCAAAAACAAAATGACCTTTCTCTTTGCCAACCTCAAAGACCGGGACTTCCTGGTGCAGAGGATCTCGGACTTCCTGCAGCAGACCACCTCCAAAATCTACTTTGAGCGGGAAATCACGGGCAGCCTCAGCAGCTCAGACGATGAGGTGGGAACGGTCTACTTGCATTTATGGCTCATGCTGATTTTTGTGTGCGCACATAACAAATGTCAATCATTTCTATTCCAGTTAAGTTTGTGTTTATCAAAGAATCCTGAAAAAATTACAAAAGTATTTTTACAATAAAAGATGCATTTATTTGGTCAAAAATGGAATATTGTGAAATATTATTACAATTTAAAATGAATATTTTATCATCTTAGAGAATGATGTTCCGGGACACTAAAGACCCGAGCTATGCATTTAAGTGCTACAGGGACATATAGAGGATATCTGATTTGTTAGCATGTGTATGTTTTGTGTGCAGGTGTACTCTCAGCAGGGCAGTGTGTTGTCCTGTAGTCCCCAGCGCAGCGCTCTCGGCTCTGAGGGAGACAGTGACAGACAGTTCAATCTCAATGATAACAGGGTTCCCACCGCCACACAGGCCCTGATGACCATGTACCGCCGGAGATCCCCAGAGGACTTCAACCCCAAACTGGTACAGCACCCTCAAACGCCACAGCTTGTGCTTTTATCCCTGTGTACTGAGAGAAGGACGGATTAGAACAGAAATGTGTCCGGCTAAATATTGTAAGAGGTTGTGCATTATACTGATTTTACCATGTTTACCGTGCCTTTCTCCTGAAAACAGCAGTTAAATCAATGCATGATCTTGAGTGGATTATTACATATATAAAACAGCACAGATAATTCTAAATCAGTTGTTAGACTAAACAAATCTTATGTGAAGTTACATAGTTCTTGAGCTTAATTATTGGCCGTTTACAAACAATACAGCATCTTTGTTCAGTGTTATTTTTATTATCAATGATGTACTATTATAGATTTTGATATTTTAAATTGCATTTTATTTTTGTGTTTTGTTTAGTAATTTTTATATTAATGTCCATGTAATTTTGTATTCATTTTTGTTATTAGTTTATTTAGTTTTAGTTAATTACTTTAAGTTGAAATAAACATCAAGAAAAGATGGCAAGCCTAACTGAAATAAACACAAATATAAATGACAAAATATAAAAATTTCTAAATATTTCTATAAAATGGGATAGTATACAGAGTAATAAATACATATTTATATATTCATAGTATTATTTTTTTATTTAAATTAAAATATATTTAATGTATAAATGTAATTATATATATATATATATATATATATATATATATATATATATACATGCATGTGCTTATTTATGCATAAAATGTGCATGTGTTTATATATGCATAATAAATATACATCGATCACACAAATTATTTAAAAAAAAATTATTATGAATTCAGTTACTCACGATTAATCATTTGACAGCACTAATAATATTATAGAAATATTATAATATATAAAATATTAATTAAACGTTTTATTTTAGTTAACATGCATTTTATTTGAAGTAAAAAAATTATTAACAATTAAAAATTTACGATAATAACCCTGGTGCAGTCCCAGGTTTGTGTTTATCTGCATCTGAATACGCCTCGTCCAGAGTTCAAAGCCTGGAGTCAGATGGAGGTTATTGAGTGTGTTGTGGTTAAAACAGATACTTTAGTAGGACACACACAGGAAGTGCAAGTGATGAGAAGACAGAGTATGGTTCATTCTCTTTGCTGACCCTGCAACAAATGACCTGATAACCTGCTTAGCCAAGTTATTCATTTTAAAACTATTACATTAAGTTAACTTAGTCACACAGTATCAGTGCGTAAGAGGGAAATGCATGTAAATCTCACAAAGAATTACGTTTTGCATTCAGATTAATATTCTAGTCAATTTTGCTCTCGAGATTGTCTAATCTAAAGCTTTTATATACATTAAATGCACCACATTTTAAATCTGAGAATAGAAAGTTAATGAAGTTCACGGTTCACTGGCTTTGGTTCTTTGCCAATGCTTACTTTCAAAGTCAGAGTCTCCTACATCAGCATTTGTGAAGTTGAAGTCAGGACAGCAGATCAGTCGCTCTCTTTATACTCGTGTTTTCAGGCTAAAGAGTTTCTGAAGGAGCAGGCCTGGAAGAACCACTTCACCGAATACGGCCAAGGAGTGTGCATGTACCGCACGGAGAAGACCAAAGAGCTGGTGCTGCAGGGCATCCCGGAGAACATGAGAGGAGAACTCTGGCTCCTGTTTTCTGGTGAGTCATGCGTCTTTCACAACTGAAGAGCACAGGGCGCCAAATGCCAAACGTCTTGAACGGTGTTGGGCTGTAAGCACTTTTGTGGATGTCAGGCCCTCATACCACCCTCATGGAGTCCGTTTCTGACCCTTTTGATCAGGCACATGCACATTTATGAGCTGCTGGAGGTCATTTTGCAGGGCTCTGGCAGCGCTCCTCCTGTTCCTCATTGCACAAAGGCTTTTTTAATGAAAAATATTGTATGCAAAAAGCTGTTATCATCACTTAAAATCATTTAAAGTCTGGATCCTGAAGAAAAAGCAGCCACAGACACTAGTATTAAGAAAACGTGGATGTGTGGAAAGGTGTTTACTCTGTTTTACGTGTGCATGCACCTGTTTTGTTGTGCGGTTGTTTAGTGGTTCAGTGCATGTACCTGTATCTAATACAGCACTGCTTCCTGTTTGTTAGAGTCTTATGCGCACTTCAAAGCTGTATAGACCAGTGCACAAACTGAAACACATGACTGCACAAGCACACTTCTGTGGCAGTAAACAAATAGCTGCCTTGTTTCCATCACAGTTTTCTGCATATTGCAACATTATAACAAGATGAAACCACGGGATTCAAGTTAGTTTAAGACTTTAAGTTAATGTTAGACTACACTGTTAAATAACTGCTATGTGATTTAATTATCAGCTTAGACAGTTCAGAAAGGTATCTAATGTAATAGTGGTATAATGGTATAATTGAACTCATCATGACCCAGTAAAATATACATATATATATATTTTTTATCCGTTTGTGCTGTTGATAAGCTGATTGTTTGGTGTAAGCGTGTATATTGGTGTCTACAGGGGCGATTAATGAGATGGCCACTCATCCTGGTTATTATGAGGATCTGGTGGAGAAGTCGATGGGGAAATATAATCTGGCCACGGAGGAGATAGAGAGAGACCTGCACCGCTCTCTTCCAGAGCATCCGGCCTTTCAGAACGAGATGGGCATCGCTGCTCTGCGTCGAGTCCTCACTGCGTACGCCTTCCGCAACCCCAACATCGGCTACTGCCAGGTACGCTGCTCAACAACACACCTTCTGCCATAAACACGCTCACAGCTTGCTCATAACCCCCCTCTGTCGTCTCCCACAGGCCATGAACATCGTCACCTCCGTCCTGCTGCTGTACGCTAAAGAGGAAGAGGCCTTCTGGCTGCTGGTGGCCTTGTGTGAGCGCATGCTTCCAGACTACTACAACACCAGAGTCGTAGGTGAGCTCCTGCATTGTCCAGCTTCTGGACTGCTTCAGAGAGATGCCAGTTTTCTAACGCTTAAATGTCCAATACCTGTGTGCAGTGAATCAGATGATCACATGGATTGATATCGGTGAACATTAAACCAAAAAGATTGCTGTAAAATATTCAATCTGCATGTCCTGCACGTATCTGTGTGAATGAGTAGAGTGGTCTGTTACTCACTTAACTGTGATGGTAAATCAATTAATGGACCGATTCTTTGATTTTTCAAATGCATTGTGATTCTCTCTTGAAACAGCAGATGGCGCTCTATGCTAGTTTGTATAACTTCTGAAGAGCGCTTGTGCGTTCAAATGAGTGGTTAAATGTACTTGCACCTTAGCTTTTAATACGCAATATTAATATAATCACAACTCACTTTGAACACTCTTGTAATTCACGTCAACCTTTTTTAACTTTATGGGTGATTATTTTAAGTTTAAGTGTGTCTAAGGAACAGAAAGCAAGCTGTTTCTAAAGCGTGTAGCGCCATCCGCTGTTAAAGCTAAGCTCAGAATTGATTCTGGAAATAATTGCAATAAATTAATCGATTTATTGTTACAATGCTATGACCGATATTGGTTTTTGATAACCGATGCCGATATCAGGGAAAGCAGGATGTCCGATACAAAGCCAATGTAATTTTTGGTATTTTAATTAAAATAATTTGAAAATGGATTAACCTAAAAAAAGGTGACAAGAATTGTTTACATCATATTAATTCATATTTGTGAATGCTGACGGCAATACAAAGATTATAATGTTTGACTTTCTATTACTAATAAATTCTCCGACCACGATCGGCCGATATGTTTGCGCGTTTTGTCAGTAAAGCCGGCCATATCGGCCGATCGTGATCGGAGCATCCGTACTAATAAAATAAAAGCAGTCGTTATAAATTCATTATGTTTTCATCAGATACACACAAAAAATAAAAAGTCTTAAAGGACATAAATATATTTTAAAATAAATTCGTAATCAAATAAAATCTAGATTTTATTCAATTGGAAAAATTGAGGCATACATATATTACAAAATAAATAAAATAATGTAAAATGTAATAAAATTTAACTTACCACGAGCAAATGAAAGATATGTTTGTTATAAAGCACCGTTCACACTACACTCGACACGCAACAACAAAGCAAAGCAATCCCATTAATTTCCTGCAACAAGAGTGACAGCGGCCGTGTGTGACGTTGGCGACAGGATGTGGGCGTGACCAACGATAGAGTTAATTTTTCTCATTTTTTTTTCTCTTCAGTTTCTCATTCATTTTTGTTTGTATGTATGGACTGCACATGTATATTTAAATTACATTCAGTCATTTACCTCCAAAATGTTTGTATTTAGCGACAGAATACATATTCAATGTCAACAATGACGTTACTAAGAAACCAGATATGAGAACGACCTCATCGCCAGCCTCTAGCGACATGCAGCGACAGAAGTCAAAAGATTTTTTTAGAAAAGATAAAAAGTTTTTTGTAGGGCCCTGTTAATAGTAAAATACATAATAAATTATTGTTTTTAAAGTTTTAAATTTAATTAAATCATTAAGAGAGAATATTTAAAATGGATAGCAGAATTAGAGGTTTCAATTTGAGATTTTAAGTCTTTGACACATTCCTAAAAACTTTTTATTTTTAGTTTTAATAAATTGATGTTGAATCGTATATGTTTTTTGTGACTTCAGTTAATTGTAAACAAAATGGACAAAATGAAACCATTTAGCTAGACCCGGAGTGTGTTTGTGTGTATCTCAGGAGCTTTGGTGGACCAGGGTGTGTTCGAAGAGCTGGCTCACGTCTACGTTCCTCAGCTGTATGACTGCATGCAGGCTCTGGGTGTCATCTCTACCATCTCTCTGTCCTGGTTCCTCACGCTCTTCCTCTCCGTCATGCCCTTCGAGAGCGCCGTGGTGGTGGTCGACTGCTTCTTCTACGAGGGCATCAAGGTCATCTTCCAGCTAGCGCTGTCGGTGCTCGACGCTAACATCCACCAGCTGCTGAGCTGCAAAGATGACGGAGAAGCCATGACCATCCTGGGCAGGTAGGACAACCTCATACTAATTGTGGTATGCTTCATAATGAATATGCATAGTAGTAAGTATGCATAATATTCTGCATACCGTATGTACTGTTCATAGTGTACTGCAAATTAAGTTTGTATTGTGCTGCATATAAAGAAAACCGGGTTTGTTGTGTGATTATTTGCAATATGATTATGAGTATGCAGAATACTGAATATTGTGTATATAGCATATAGTGAGTATGTGTATTCCACAGTTTGTGTGTACTAAAAAGTGAAAATATGCTGCATACTATGTAGGGAGTACAGTGTACTGACAATCGTGTATCTAGCATACTACATAGTAAGAATTTAACCTTTAAAAGCAAAATGTGTGAGACATAACATGATTATATGTTAACCAAATAAGAGTAACTTAGTGTGTGTAGCATTTATGGTTTATATAGTCTGTATTATTTGTGTACTGCATATAGTGTACTACAAAGCAACTATGCTGTAGTATATATGTATGTAGTCTACTACTTTTGGACTATACAGTAATACATAGTGTACTAGAAAAGGATTATTCTGTAGTATATGTGAATGTAGTGTACTACTTTGGAACTATACGGTAATATATAGTGTACTAGAAAGGGACTATGTGTATGTGTACTATGTAGGCATTATACTGTAGTATATCACAAACAAAGTGACTACTGTAGTGTGTGTGTATATAGTGTGGAACTATATAGTTTGCTAAAAAAAAGGGGCTGTACTGTGTGTATACAGTGTACTACAAAGGGACTATACTGTAGTATGTATGCAGTGTACTGTCCTACAAAGGGACTATACTGTAGTATGTGTGTTTACAGTGTATTACAAAGGTATTATTCAGTAGTATGTGTTTACACAGTATACTACAAAGGGACTATACTGTAGTATGTGTCTATACAGTGTACTACAAAGGGTCTATACTGTAGGATGTTTATACAGTGTACTATAAAGGTATTGTTTAGTAGTATGTGTGTTATAAAGCGGCTATACTGTAGTAAGTGTTTATACAGTGTACTACAAAGATATTATTCAGTAGTATTTGTGTATACAGTATACTACAAAGGGACTATACTGTAGTATGTGTGTTTACAGTGTACTACAAAGGGCTATACTGTAGTAAGTGTTTATACAGTGTACTACAAAGGTATTATTCAGTAGTATGTGTGTATACAATGTACTACAAAGCAGCTATACTGTAGTAAGTGTTTATACAGTGTACTACAAAGGTATTATTCAGTAGTATGTGTGTATACAGTGTACTACAAAGGGACTATACTGTAATAAGTGTGTATATACTGTAGTGTACTACAAAGGTATTATTCAGTAGTATGTGTGCACACAGGATACTACAAAGGGACTATACTGTAGTATGTGTGTATACAGTGTATTACAAAGGTATTATTCAGTAGTATGTGTGTACACAGTATACTACAAAGGGACTATACTGTAATATGTGTGTATACAGTGCACTACATAGGGCTTTACTGTAGTAAGTGTTTATACAGCGTACTACAAAAGTATTATTCAGTAGTATGTGTGTATACGGTGTACAAAAAAAGGGACTATACTGTAGTATTTGTGTATACAGTGTATTACAGAGGTATTATTCAGTAGTATGTGTGTACACAGTATACTACAAAGGGACTATACTGTAGTATGTGTGTATACAGTGTATTACAGAGGTATTATTCAGTAGTATGTGTGTACATAGTATACTACACAGGGACTATACTGTAGTATGTGTGTATACAGTGTACTACAAAGGGCTATACTGAAGTGTTTATACAGTGTACTACAAATGGTATTGTAAAACACAAAAACACACAGTTTATGAATGAATCTTTGCTTTTGAACAAATGTAGGGAGTCGGCGAATCAACTTGTTTAAATGAATCGATGTATTGGATGATTGAGTGAAAAAGACAGTGACTTTACTGCCACCTTCTGGCGTGTTATGTTAAATTCTGAACATAGAGTCCCCCCAGTAAATTTTGGCCATTTCCACCACTGGTAGTAGCCCACATGTGTCTACAGTGTACTAGAAAGGGACTATTTTTTAGTATGTGTGTATACAGTGTACTAAAGGGTGACTGTGTGTACATACTACAGTATATATAGAATGGAACAGCAGGTGCTGTTGGTGATGTTGATGATGGTGCTGATTTGTTGGTTTTGTGGACTCAATCGAGTGTGTGTGTGTCTGTTTGTTTATGTGTTGTAGGTATTTGGACAGCGTGACAAATAAGGACAGCACTCTTCCTCCAATCCCTCATCTTCACTCTCTCCTGACGGATAACGGGGAGCCTCATCCTGAGGTGGACATCTTCAAACTGGTGCGCAGCTCCTACGAGGTTCGTTCTTGTCCAGCTGTCAACTTCTACATCACAAAGCGTGTTCACGTGTTGCATGTTGTCTGAAGTTCTCTCTGGTCTGCAGAAGTTCGGCTCCATCCGGGCGGATGTGATTGAGCAGATGCGTTTCAAACAGAGGCTGAGAGTGATCCAGGCCATTGAGGACACCACCAAACGCAATGTGGTAATCAGACACACTGACATTTGTATATCATTAAACCTCAGTCAGAAGATCTGGGAGTTTAATATGTGTGCCTCATCCGCAGGTGCGGACCATCGTGACAGAGACGCCCTTCAGTATCGATGAACTGGAGGAGCTTTACACACTCTTTAAGGTCAGTCCCATGATGAGGTCATGAATCACCCAATAACTCGCTAGCGAGTTTGCTGTGATTGGAGATAATGACTCCTCTGTGCAGGATCTGATGGGTGGGTTGTGGGTGTTAATATACTGCAGATGGCTGAGTTTTATTAGAGTCGTGTATTTTCATCTTAAGCAGTTCTTTGGGCCATTCATTAGCTCTCAAAGACACAGCAAGTGCTCTGAGGGTTTCCTTCTACCTGGATCAAAGCCATGTCTGTCCCAAATGTCTTGTTAATTTAAAGGAATAAAACTGGTTATGAATCAGAGGATGCTTTTCATATGGCAATAATGAAAAGGCACAGTGAACTGCATTTCTCAACTCATGATGCCATCTAGCTAAAGTAAAACCATTCAATAATCATAATAATCAAAATAATATTATATACTTAATTATTATAATAATTAATACATTGGTATTAATATATTAAAAAATATTATTAGTTTTTTATTATACATGCTATTATTGTAGACTACCATTAAATGATACAACAATATGCAATAAAATTAATTATTATTCATTTTATTATTATTATTATTATTATTATAAATCCTGTTGTTTTGATTATTTTTGCCAATATTATTAATATAAATTTTTATATATTAATAAAAATTATTAATATTAATTTAATGGGATTTGGGAAAAATATTTTTTTAATGAAGGAAATTTTAATGAATAAGTCCTAAATGATTAATGCAATATTAATTTATTTAAATAAAATAAATAAATAATAAAGTAGATAGAATTAAAAACATATGCTATTATTATTTTATATTTCTTATTTTTATTAAGATTGTCCAATTTATTGGTATTTATTATTTATTTATTATGTTTTTTTGTTTTACTGAGACTATTGTTGTTATATTTATCGGTACTTAGATTAGTTTATTGTTAGAATTTATTAGAATAATAATGAATACATCTGGATTAATTTATTTAGTATAAATTACACATATTATATAATTTAAATTAAAATATGCTATTGTTTAATGTTCATTGAATTTATTTATTTTATTATAATTATTACTATTTAGTAAAATCTATTATTTTAATTGTTTTTAGTTTTCTTTTCTTGTTTTATTGCAACTCTTTCGGTCAAATTTAGTTGTATTTAAATCATTTGAATAAACCCTTAATTTTTAACCCATTCAGCTCTGAATATTTTTTGCGTGGCAGACAGTTAAACGGATGAAACCCATTAGTGATAACCTCTGCCTATCTCAGATACGTCCACATTTAAACATACATGCTCCATAAGCACTGATTGTATGACATGACCTGTGTGTGCTATATGATCCTCAGGCTGAGCATCTGACCAGCTGTTACTGGGGCAGCACCAGTAACCCCATGAGCCGACACGACCCAAGCCTGCCATACCTGGAGCAGTACCGCATCGATCTGGAGCAGTTCAAGGTGCTGTTTGCGCTGCTCTTCCCCTGGGCCTGTGGCACACACACAGATGACCTGGCACTGCGCGTCTTCCGTCTGCTGGACCACAACACAGACGCCCTCATCAACTTCAGAGAGTTCATCAGCGGCCTCAGTGAGTGCGCTTTACTACTGCTTCTCATATTTCCATATCTGTGACCCTGGCACACAAGTACTAAGTAGTGCGGGTATATACATTGTTTGGGTCAAAATTATAGATTTTTCTTATATGCCAAACATCATTAGGATATTAAGCAAAAAACATGTTCCATGAAGATATTTAGTACATTTTCTACCGTAAATATATCAAAACTTACATTTTTATTAGTAATATGCATGGCTAAAAACTTTAAAGCGTTATTTAGATGTTTTGCACTCTCAGATTGAAGATGTTCAAATAGTTGTATCTCAGACAAATGTATCCTATCCTAACAAATATCAATGAAAAGCTGATTTGTTCAATTTGAAGATTATGTATAAATCTCAGTTTTGAAAAATGTACCCTTATGACTGGTTTTGTGGTCGAGGGTCACATAAGCAAGTGAAGCCGCTTCTGGAACGAGCCCGCAGGGTGGGGTTTAGTTTTTGTCCTTCTGGAGTGGATTGTCTTGTTGGATCACTCCAGAACAGAAGAGATGTTGTTGAAAGACGGAGAGAAAGCCATTTTGGTTAAAGATGATGATGATGAGAAAACATGCATTATTTACAAATAAAGATGTACACAGATTTATAATAATCACTGCACTAGTCCATAAAAAAAGAAGTTGCTTTTTATTTAATGGTGACTTTTCATAAAAGTTATGAACGTAAAAGAAGTTTAGAAAAATGTAATAATATATATATATATTATATATTATATATATATTAATATTTTATATAAATATCATAATTGTTATTAGCACATATTACATAAAAATTATTATTATATTAATTAAAATATATATTTTTATGTTAAATTATATATATATATATATATATATATATATATATATATAAACTATATTATGACAAAAAACATCTTGAAGTAAAAATTCAATACAAAAAACACTTAAATTCAAACTAAATAAAGTGTGAGGTCGTTTCCTTTTGTACAGATTTAAAATGATTAACTTGATAACTTGTTTTCTGTTGTAGGTGTCCTGTGTCACGGTGACCTGACGGAAAAACTCAAATTACTGTATAAGATTCACGTACTTCCAGGTGGGTGTGAAGGAGGAAATAATGGGGCTAGAAATCAATCAATCAATCCTTGCTAGCTCATTACTTTCAGCTTCTCATAATCCTGTTTGCCTTTGCACATATGCATACAGTGTATTCTGTGTGGTAAGTGTAAGATTAGTTATTAGTTGTGTTTCTCCTTTTTTGAGTTAAAAAACAGAAATGAGAGTGTAGACGGATGTTTTAAATTACTTGAACATGTCTGGGTCAAATTTAACCCACGCATCAAAAGAACAAAGAAGATTAAAGAAAACGCAGCTTAATTATAAAGTTCAGGGTGTTTTGCATTGTGTTTCTGGGTGTTGTTTTCTGAAGTAGACTGAATGTATTTTCTGTTCTCAGAACTGCATCAGGAGCAGGAGGAGCCCGACTCTGCGTGTGAAGCTGTGCAGTATTTTTTTGAGGACATCACCCCAGAGACCTCCAGCGGTACTGCTGCATGCTCACTCTTACCATACTATATAGGCTTTTGCAGTGAAAATGATGCTTGATACCTAGAAACTGATGCTTTGACCTCTCTTTGATAGGCCTCGACCAAAAGAGCCGAGCTGAGAAGGACGAAGGTTTCGTAGGAGTCACCTTTAAAAGTGAAAAAGGTGAGAGAAAACAGCCTCTTCTTTAAATCAGTGCTGATGTTTGAGGCCGGAGAACTGCTTAAATGTGCAACACTCTGACTTACTCTGTGTAGTTAAGAAGATGCACACTCCAGACTACCGTACGTACCTGCGTCTGTGGAACCAGGAGACCAAAGCAAAGCTAGAGAACATGAAGAATCTGCCCAAACTCAACCAGGTACATCTGAAAGTTACATCATCAGTGTAATTCCTGTTAAAACAACTGTTCTCCAATCACAACCCTTGGAATGTCTAACCGTTATGATGAATCTCCTTCTTCAGAGTCAGTTCATCGAGCTGTGCAAGACCCTGTATAACATGTTCAGCGAGGACCCCAGCGAGCAGGAGCTGTATCACGCCACGGCCACGGTCACCAGCCTGCTGCTGGAGATGGGAGAGGTTGGCAAGCTCTTCTGCAGCCCACCTCACAAAAGCGACGAGGAAGAGGAAGACGAGTGCGTCCCACCGAGCCAGTGCAAGCCGGAGCGCGCCGCGCGCCACAGAGACCCGGCTCCCTCAGACGACGTCAGGCCGGAGGACTCCTCACCCAGAGACACAGCCACGTCCTCCGCCATGCTCATCTCTGACGACGAGACCAAAGACGACACGTCCGTGTCTTCCTACTCCGTCCTGAGCGCCGGCTCGCACGAGCTGCAGTGCGAGGACATCGCAGAGGACACCGTGCTCATCCGCAACGGCACGCCGAACGCAGGGCATCATGGGAGGAGCCACCTGCCTCACAGCGCCAGCATCGACAAGGACTGGGCCATCACCTTCGAGCAGTTCCTGGCCTCGGTGCTCACTGAACAAGCCCTGGTGAAGTACTTCGAGAAGCCTGTGGAGATCGCCGCGCGAATAACCAACGCCAAGAACGTTCGCAAAGTGGGACACCAACACATGTCCATCAGTGACTACGAGATCTCACTATCGGGATAGAAACTCAAAACGGTGCTGTTCGGGGGTTGTCCAAAACCATCGTTTACTCACTTTTGTGTTCCAAACCTGGCTTGTTTTTCACCAAAAGTTAATGATGGTTTCCTCATAAAAGTGAAAGAGGGTGGTAACAGCAGTAAATCTCAACATCAAAGGATTTATTCACTATGTATTGAGGTTTTTAAGCACTACACTAGCAAACAATGACTTCACTTTAGTGTATTTCTTATATAAACCTGTTTTAAATAATTATATTACCCAGTTTTCGTTTTGAAAACCTCAGGAGGTCAGTGTTTTATTGTACATTTTATTCATGGTTTGCCATTTTTGGGACAGTTTTACCCTCCACCCTCAAAAATACTGTATTTTCACTGTTTTCTAGCAGTGAACCTAAATGAAATAGCATACTTGTGCACCTGATTTCTGAAGCCATACACTAGCAATTACCTTGAATTTCAATATATTTCTCGCACAAACCTGTTTTATGATGTTTAATGGCAGTTTTTGCCATGTTTTAGTCTCTGAAATCTTCCCCTTTTATGAAAACGAGCAGCCTGGACATTTGGCTAAATACCTCCATTTGTGTTCTACCTTAAGAAATAACCTCCCGCAGGTCTGGAACGACACAGAGGTCAGCAAATGATGACAGAACTTTTATTTTTGGCCAACTGTCCCTTGAACTAAACCTAATCTGATCTCTAAAGTCAGCGGGAAGTCTTGATGTTGGCGTGAGCTCGTTCGGGATCGGACAGTAACGAGTTTTCCCGGTGTCTCGTCTTTGATTTGAGGACAGAGGGACCATGATGTGACACGATGACCTTTTTACCTGTACAAAGTCTGAGAGGACCTGTTGTATATACTACGATGCGCTTGATGTACTTTATATACAGAAATGGTGACTAATAATATCTAATACAGTTAGACTGTTTATCATAGTAATCGTGCCTAGAATAGCTCACTAGTCCTGACTGGGATAAAACACACTCTTAATCTGTTTTAGTGTTTTATGTTCCAATAAAACTATCTAAGTCTCAAAAAAAATAAATAAATAAAAAAAAGTCACTTAAGAAGCAAAATAGAAAATAGCGAAATAATTCATAGGGATAAAAGGTTAATTTAGTATTATTATTTGCAAAGGTGGACCCAATAGAAATGTATATTTATGCTAAAAATAAAAAATATTTAAATAGTGTATTTGCACAAACAATTTACATTTATTTTACATGATCTATTCTATAATAGTCTTATTGCTTCTCAAGTATCTTCTGAAGATTTAGATATTTTTATTAAGAAATATAGCAAAAATACAGATTAAGAGAATGGTGTAGTAAATGATCTTTAGCGTGAGAGAGGGTTATTGTGGGATATTTAACGCTGGGATATCGGAAGGACGTTTTCTAATCATCTGTAATTTCCCAGAGTTCTCATTTCTCGATTGCACCTGCACTTTGGGTTTTTCTTCTTTGTGAAAGGTAAGGATGTTTTAAAGATCAGATCTGGATCAGCTGAGAGGCGATGCAGTCCAGCTGTGTTTGATTTCTAGTGTTCGCTGGAGACTATGATTGTGTACAGTTTTTATTTCTCAGCAGGCATGTGGCATGTCTGTGCACCTTCTCGTAAATTATCGTTTGATTGTTTGGTTTATTTCTAAATGGACCAGTTTCTACTTTGTTTCATGCTGCTGTTTTTAAGTTTACATTTTAATGTGAATGGTTCATGATTCAGATCACTTCCGCCATTAAAAGTTTAAATGGAAATATCCTGTTATCAGAAACTCTTGACTTCGGTTTCATTTGTCGTTTACAGTATTGCAGTACAAAATGTGAAGTAAAACTGTTGAAAGTGAAAGTGGGCCTTTTTGTTTTTTTGTTAAGTGTCAGTGAATTATTGAAGTGTTTATTTTGCATTCATACAAGCTTTGGACATGCTGTGATTTCTTTGGATAAACCTTAAACGTCAGATTAAATGACATTTCAAATGAAATCTGAAGTTTCAGTAAGATGACATTAAGCCAGAACAGGTAGTATAGGCTAAATAAACGGGTCACAAAAGTATCTTGCTTATCGATGATGACATTTTGGTTAGTAATAAACACATTTTCTTGATTTAAAAAAAAAAGGAACACTTTATTTTATGGTTACAGCTATTAGTTGTTTATTAGCATGTATTACTAGAATATTTATTAGTGCTAATTAAATGCATATTAATGTTTTATTCTACATGACCTTATTCTACATCTCTTAATTCTACCCAACAACCTAGCAACTACCGCACTAACTATTAATAAGCAGTAAAATTAATAAGCATAAGAATTTATTAAGGAACTAAGCCTTAGTTAATTAATGGTTTAAAGTGTTACCAAAAAAAAACTTACTTTCCTGATAAACATAAATGTATTTTAAATTAATAAATTTATTATTAATTTTGATGAATATTTAATTTGTAATCAGCGTTAAAAAATTAGAAAATATAAAAAAGTATATTGTTTATTAAAGTTAAATGCTTATTTAATGTATTTTCTACAATGAAAATTATTCAACATCAGCTCTTTTTTTCACATTTTATTCATTATTTACTTTATTTAACCCAAAATAAATAATTGTTTTGTTTTTGTTTTTTTTTATTTGTGCATTATTTTATAAATTTTTTTGTCAACTTTATTTTTTTTGTGTGTAAAAATCTTGTTAGTAGTAGTAATATAAGGGCAACAGCTGTGTCTTGAGTGTTTGTTGTTTTTCTGCTTGGTCATGCTGAATGCGGCTGTAGTTGAGTGTTTGTCCACTAGAGGCCAGGACAGCTGGGAGGCTCTGATTGGACCGAGGGCCCTGTGCCCTGTGTTTGTTGTCCGCAGTTCAGGGATGTGTCCTGAATGAAGCAGGGTGACGTTCAGAGGGTGTGAGCGCAGACATCCAATCACACAAAGGGCCGAGCGCTGGAGAGACTTGGCACTCATTCACATAAGGACCGCGTGCCGTCTCAATCAAGAGTGCTGCCTCAAACTCTACTCTCAGCTTCAAAATAACCTTTCTAAGGGCCAAAATATCCTGTAATTAAAGCTATTTACCTCTTCCCAAAACACTTTCCCATCGCTAAGCACTTGATAAGTCAGCTGTTTATCTGTTTCGGTTATCCGCTTACCTATCAAGTATTGTTTTATCTTTAACCTTGTATCTTTTGTACTCGATCCAAGTATTGTGCCATAGATTAGCAATGCAAACACGTTTATGAATTAACCAATAAAATCAAAGTCTACTGCAATAGTGCACACTCAACAAGCTGCAGAGTACTGTTTCGCAATATATAATACTGTTAGCTTCATCAATGAGCTGATCTCTGATTTTATTATGCAAATGCTTGAAAAACTATTTTTATATAAAATATATATATATATTTTTTAAATGCATGTTTCCTTTTTATTTGTTCATTTAATATTTGCTTTTATTATTATTCTTTTATTTATTCATTTTTATTTACCTTTATTTTATTAAGTTGTTTGTATTAAATAATACATTTTGCTTTTTTAAAATGCATGTTTTATTTTTTTTTATTTTTAATTGTTAATTTAATATTCACTTTTATTATTAAAATTTATTATTTACTTTTTATTTAGCATTCATTTTTATTATTAAAATCATTTTTAAATGCATTTTTCATTTATTTAATTAATTTTGTGTCATTTGGGACATTCATGTAATGTCCTGCAAAGATTGCATCTAGCCAATGCATTGCAAGAATGTGATTTATTGTATAACATGAAGTGGTAACAACCCCCAGAGGTGGAGCTGGTATTATTATTGTTAATGTTATTATTATTGACAAGGCCTTCTAGACTGGAAAATGCAGTCATAATTCAATGTAAAGTGTGTGCTGGCTTGATTTCCTGGTATTAACCTGGTGTCCTGTGGGCTGTAGGACAGTCAGCAGATGATGCTCCAGCTCCTCCCTGAACTCCAGACCACCTGAAGAGTGTTGAGGTTATACAGTCATCTTAAACATGGTTACATGACAAATCCCTCCCTCCTGTCGCTCATTTCACTGAACTCAATCTGACCGTCTGTTTCAGGAAATCCTCTGAGTTCAATGATCTGCTGATTCACAAGTGTGACTCAATATTGACATGAGAACAGTCTTTTGTCAGGACAAATATAGGTTTGCTTTTACGTAGTAAAATGTTTGTTATGTGATATTAATCAGTTCAGCATGACTGTTTTTTAATGGAAACAATTCAAATGTGGCTTAAAGTCTAATGCTGCCATACTAATTGAGATCTTTGTGTCATAAAAATACTTATCTACCTAAAGAAATTATATAATCAGTCCATTATCTAAGAGATTTTAAAGGGTCTTTATTTTATTAGCTCTTCAAAAAAGTTTTTTTGAGCGTCCTGAGACAGCAACACCAGCTCAACCAATGGCATGATTTGGGGGGCGGGACTATCTGTTTGTCGACCAATAACAGACGCGGGGAGTGTTTGGGGGAGTGTCTATTAAAATTATACACGACTGATTATATCAATGCTTCAATTTAAACCATATCTCTCTGTACTATTATTATTATTAATCATCATCATCATCAAAATTTTTTACAGTAATACTGTAATAACATTATTATTCTTATTATTATTTATTTTAGAAATAATTTTTGTTATGTTTAATATGAAAATAAATTTAGTTTTATTTATTTATTTTGTTGCAGTTTACATTTTATCACATCTGTCTGGCTAATATTATTATTATGGCTATTATGGTAATAACAATAATAAATATCGTTAATAATACAGTAAAAATATAATAACTATATTATTATTAATATTTTTACAAATACATTTAATAGAAATGTAGTGGGGGTTTTATATTAATGGTTCAATTTAGACTCATGTCTGTCTGAAGAATTATATTAATAAAAATAATTATTATTATTACAATAGCAAAGTATAGTAACTGTTATTTTAATTTTTATTATTTTTATATTAATGGTTCATTTAATAACCAAATCTAGCTAAAAAAATGTTTTAATCATACTTGTAATATATATATATATATATATATTTATTTATTTAATTTTTTAATTTTTTAATTTTTTAATTTTTTAATTTTTTAATTTTTAATTTTTTTATTTTTTAATATTTATACATACAATTAAATCTTTTTTTGGTGGGGAAATGTTTCAACTTTAACAGAACAGTTCTTTAATGATATGAATTGTTTAATTTGTAACCCTGTCTGAGGATATGGAGTTGAATGTGTTTGTTGAGGATGTGATTGATGCTTCATGATATTGAGCTGAACTTGAGCTGTGTTTTCCTGTCTCTAGTTAAAAAGAAACTCACATGTGTTCTCAGAGCTTTGTTTTTTGCTCTGTTTTCCACCCTGCCACCAGGCCAATCATCTCTCAGAGCCTGCAGGACTGTCCCAGCTCTGCTATTGGTCAACAGCTTGTCTGAGCTCCTTCAAGGCTTCTGCTCTGTCAGTATCTACTGTACATTATAAACATCTGCATTCAGGTTTAAAATGAACAGATATATTCATCAACACTTTGCATTAGGGACCGCTTTTACCTACCATACATATTGACTGCTTATTAGTATTATTTACTTATAAAAGACACATTAATGCCTTTTGCATGACCATATTCCAGTTAATAGTAAATCTGTGTTCCCTAAAGCATTGCCACATATATTGGTACTTCGAGATATTGCTTAAAGCTAAATGTTTTTGCGCACAGTTTGTTGAGCGTGCATTAATCATTTATTGATGCTGTGCATGTTAATGTGCCTGTTAATGACCGCAGCATCTTGAACTGGTTCATCTTTTGTGTTCACTGGTTACCTAACGCTTGTTTATCTGAATGTCAGGCACTGATGTTTGGGACTGGACTCTGTGCTGGAGGGTGGACTTTGTGTCGGCCAGTAATCTTTCCCAGAGAAACACCTCCCTGAGAACAGAAGGAAAAGCCCCTATTAGACAACCTTATATAAAGAAGGACAGAATGTGTCCCGGTCCCTCCAGAGCTCCAGTGTTCATCCTGTCACTCCATCAGACAGAGGAACCCAGTCACAGGTCAGTTCACCACCGATTCAGAATAACACTGTAAACAAAAAAAAATTATATATATATATATATGTGTGTGTGTGTGTGTGTGTGTGTGTGTGTGTGAAAAGTCTTATCTTACATTATTATATATTAAATAATGATAGCTATATATACATATAAAAGGTGTGTTTATGCACACAAATATTTGCACATGCATATATATATATACACACATATATGTATAAACATAATTTTTTCAATATGTTTATGGAATTCTTTATTTTTAAAAGAACATTTGACATTATTTGTGCATGCTAATATCACATATTTAAATATTTAAAAACAATTTAAATTGAATCATATACAATATATTTTTTATTTGAATGCAATGTATTATTTTTGGTGTTATTTTTATTGTGTAATTTTAATGCTAGTTCCTAAAGAAAGAGCACACAAAATAGGAATATTTTGTACTTGGGAAAACATTTGCATATGTTGTAAATGTTTACTCCAGGAGTCAAGAGCTTGGGCTGAATTTATATTTCTGATGGTTGGAAACACTTTTGATCGAAGGCTCTCTCCAGACATGCTTGAAATTTGTTTTAACCTAAACTGTGCCTATACATACATACGCTATGAAGTCTTATAAAAATGTTTAACGGTGGTGTCTGCTTTATGCATTTGTATGCAATAATTGTGCAACATGCAAATGCTTTCAGTCATTTAAAGCCTCCCCTGAGCCTCATGCAGTTGACTGATGAGTTTGTGTTTTTATATTCTCCTTTTACACATAGTATGTGCACTTATCATTATAATAATAATTCATTATGCATAACTATATGCAAGCAACCCTCAACCAAATCCTAATTCCATTATACATGTGTTTCATTAATATTACTAAGTACTTAAATATATTATTACACTGTAACAAGGACACCTTAAATCAAGTTTTTATGAGTATAATATATCTAAAATATTAAGAGTAGTCTGAATAAAGAATGAGCCGGTGTGTCCAGACTTCTGCCCTGCTGTGATTGTAATGCAGTGTGTGTGTGTTTCAGCTGTCAGTATGGTGGGTCTGAAGCCGTCAGATGTTCCTCCTCCTCTGGGTGTGAAGGTGCTCAGCGCAGGAACAGCCGCCTGCATCGCTGACTTAGTTACCTTCCCTCTGGACACCGCTAAAGTGCGGCTGCAGGTACAGACTTCAGCCTAGACATCCAGCGCTTGCACGCTTTACCCCAACAATATATTCATAATTATTAAAACAATTATATGTAGGTTTATGAAGAAGAAAAAAAAGACTTTGCATTGTATTATCTATTATAACTATTTGTTTTAAATTTGATAAATCTATAAAATATTGTAAATGAAATATTGTAAAATATGAGGTATTTTTGTATTTTTGATTAACAAAAGATTTATGATCATAAAACATATATATAAATAATTTGGGTAGTTGTTAGTAATTTGTTACGGTATAATATTTCAAAATTATGAATTTTTTAAAGATTCCTCAAGAAGAAAATATATAAATTAATGTATATTTAAAGTAATGTGTGAATTTGAATGATGTGTATTAAAATATATAAAATAAATAATAAAATAATCTGGGTTATATTGTTAGTTTTAATATTAATATATATATATATATATAATTATACATAATCTGTTTCTGAATACAATTTGGTTGTTTTAAATATCATATTATATGCACCAATAATCTGTTTAAATATTGTATATTAAATGTGATGTTTTATGATATTACACTTAATAGGATCGATTATATTAATTTATTTTTTAAATGGGTAATTGTTAGGAATTTTGATAGATATTTATAAATGTATATCTTGTCAAAAACAAGTAGTTTAAAAGTAGTATTATAGTTTTTTATTTATTTGATAATCATTATCACTATAAAGCTGTAATATCATGTCTCTGGTTCACTCCCCTCACAGTCTCTGTGTTTTTCTCCAGATCCAGGGAGAGAAAGTGACGACGGGCGCTGCTAAGGGCATCCGGTACCGGGGGGTGTTTGGGACCATCAGCACCATGGTGAGAACGGAGGGGCCGCGCTCGCTTTACAACGGCCTGGTCGCCGGGCTTCAGAGACAGATGGCCTTCGCCTCCATCCGAATCGGCCTCTACGACAGCGTCAAGAGCTTCTACACACGCGGCAAAGACAGTGAGTCCAGAAGCACCGCCTTTCATTAGAAACATGATCTCAGCTGCTTCTGAAGGAGAATCACCCGAGACTAAGCCGCTTCTTGAATGAAAGTAGAAGGGTCTCACGGATTAGTGGTTTTTGCCTTGCAGACCCCAACGTGGGCATCAGGATCCTGGCGGGCTGCACCACCGGAGCGTTGGCCGTGTCTGTGGCTCAGCCCACAGATGTGGTGAAGGTGCGCTTCCAGGCCCAGATGAACCTGCAGGGGGTGGGCAGACGCTACAACGGCACCATGCAGGCCTACAGACAGATCTTCCAGCTCGAGGGCCTCCGGGGCCTGTGGAAAGGTGGCTATTCTCCTTGTTTTTTTTAAATGTGTGTTTTTTATAGTGGTTCCATAGAAGGGCCAGTTCAAAAGAACCTTATTTGACATTGGGGACAATTTTTAATACTTCTTTCTTTCTGTAAATATACTTATATAAATATTTGTACATGTAATATGTAATTTAGAAGATATATTCTCAATTTTGACAAAAACTGCAATGCATATGCACAATTTAACGCAAAGACAAACCTTAAGATAGTGTATATTCACAATATATCTCGGCCAATACATTAACTGATTGATCGATTGTTTTATTGGTTGATTGATTTATTTGATTGATGCATGTGTTTTTGTCTTTGTTTAATCTGAAACATCAGTGATGACCCTAATGAACGTCTTTGTTATATCTGATGTGTGTTCATACAGGAACTTTGCCCAACATCACGAGGAACGCTCTGGTCAACTGCACTGAGCTGGTGTCCTACGATCTCATCAAAGAAGCCTTACTCAAACACAAGCTCATGTCAGGTAAGGAACCTAAAAAAGTCAGAGAGTTCAGTAATGTGACTGTTCACGGAGTATTTCTGTTTCTACAATCAGGCAGAAACTAGAATCATTCAATTCATGGAGCATTTTAGCAGTTATGTCAGTGTGTGCTGGAGCCTGTGAGTCAGGCCAGGGGTCCACGAGGAGACACAGCAGAAGCTTCTGTGATTGGACGAAATAATAACAGCTTAAAACCTGTTAGAACTAACCGCTTTCACCAGATAAGATAGCCCTGCTGATCGGCTCCGGCCTCACTGTACTCTTAATGCCATCAGCACTTTTGTAGTGAAAGGCCTGTAAAACCAGGGCAAAGGTGTGCTGAGGTTTCCACACACACACACACACACACAGAGAACAAAGTATGTCTGACACCGTGTTCACTGTTATGTGACACCAATAAAACTTGACGTTATTGCTGTAATAAAGACAAATATAAATATCAGATGAAGCATTTAAAAGTGAGAATAAAATGAGAAATGTTTTTAAATGACTACAACTTAAATAAAAACAAATAAAAGCTTAAAGTGCCCCTATTATGCTTTTTCAAAAATTATTGTTCATGCAGTGTGTCATGTAGCTGT
>JAUCMT010000001.1:23149976-23166085 GCA_032357475.1 Enteromius thamalakanensis
ACATATAAACCTGTTTTAAGAGACTTGTTAAACAATATTAGCAACCCTTAAAATGGCATAATAGGGGCACTTTAAAAAATAAAAATGACTAGCTTAAATTAAATGAAAAGTAAAACTGAAAATGTATGATTAAATGTTAACAAATACTGTATTGTATAAACAATAAATAACACTGGTCTACACTAGACACATAAATAAGGCAACTATTTATTTAAATATATATTTAACAAAAGCGCAAAAAAGCAGAAGAAATAAAGCTAAAATTCAAATGAGGGACAACATATTTACAAATACTGTATTAGTATCTAAAAATTAATAATTAAGCAACACTAGTGTACACAGCATTTACATGTTATAAAGTATATAATAAATGCATTTTTTAATAAGATATTATTAATTATTATACATAATTACTTCAGAAAGACACTAAAGCCAGCTGTATAATTTGTTAAATTAAACATATAATAGAAATTGTGTCTTTAAGACAAAATGACAATATAAATAATTTTAATTAGATTTATTTATGACATAATAAATAATAAAATGACAAAAGGAATGGACATATGATTTACATGCAGTGCATAATGAATAAATTAAAGATTAAAGATAAAATAATGATAGAAGGACAGGAACTATTTGTTAAAACAAAAAAATGAAGAAATCTAGACTTCTCTAATCTAAATCTAGAGAGAGAGATTTTTACTCTTCAGTGCAGCACATTCAGTAACATCATGTTTTCTGCCTCCAGACAATCTTCCGTGTCATTTCACGTCTGCATTCGGAGCAGGTTTCATCACGACAGTGATCGCGTCTCCTGTGGACGTGGTGAAGACACGCTACATGAACTCTCCTCCTGGTCAGTACCGAAGCTCCCTCAACTGTGCCTGGACCATGATGACCAAAGAGGGCCCCACCGCCTTCTACAAAGGGTGAGTGAAGGAAGCTCAAATCAATAACATTTCCATTGGTTTGTTAGGATCGGACACTAATTAGCCGAGATCTGGAATCTGAGGGTGCAAAAAAACAACATCCTCAGTGATGCATTTAATCAAAAATTAAGTTTTAATATATTAACGGTATAAAATTTATATTTAGAGAACATGAGCTTTATGTAATATCTAGTAACACTTCAGAATAGGGGTCCAAAATAATGCATTAGTTAAGCATTAATTAATGGTTAATGTGTTCACAATTAAGCATTAGTTGAGCAAAAACACACTACTAATTAATGACTAAAATCATAAGTTAATCATTAATTAGCCTACTAGTGTGTTTTGCTCAACTAATGCTTGAGCAAATGCTTTTTTAAGCTCAACTAATGCTTAATTTTGAACAAATTAACCATTAATTAATGCTTAACTAATGCATTATTAACTAATGCTCCCCTATTCTGAAGTGTTACCTAACATCTTAATGATTTCTAGCATAAAATAATTTTTTTAATTGACTCATGCAGTGTATTGTTGGCTATTACTACAATTGTACCCAATGACCGGGTTTGTGCTCCAGGGACAAAAGAAGCAAATGTTGATAATGTGTCACGCCTCCAGGTTCGTGCCGTCTTTCCTTCGGCTGGGCTCCTGGAACGTGGTGATGTTCGTGTCGTTCGAGCAGCTCAAGCGGGCCATGATGATGTCCAGGAGCAGAATCGAGGCCGCGGCCTAGATCTCCACCTCAGACCCAAATCCTTTCACACTCACGGACTCACATGAGCGGCTGTTAAACTCCTCTGACAGGACAAGAACCGGAGAAACTGAACAGGAATCTGACAGAAACATCAGAACCAGATCAGCCTTTCTCTTTCAGGGTAAACCACTATAAAAAACCAGCTGCTCAGTACAACGACTGATCGATCATGCAACGCAAAAATTGAAATGAAAGGATCTTCTTAACCCTCCCCGATACCTTAATGTACATAATGTTTATGCAATATTTATATTTCCTCATTTTTTAAGCAATTTGTGCTTTGTTAAAAGCAACTATTTACCTTTTAACCCTAAATATGCAACTAATAACCCTGGAATGACCTGGAAAGTGAGATTGCCTCATGACTGGAAACCTATAAACACACAAAAATAAGCACATGTGCTTCAATAAAACAACTTTACACTACTTTTGTGAGTCTTTGTGCTGTGTACTAAAAAAACGTGCATAAAGCAATCATTGAAATGCAAAAACTTTGATAAAACACCTAATTCTGTGACTTCAAACTTCAAACAGCATTTTGCTTATGCATGTAAAATTTATGAACATATTAGCTTATTAAAATGCATTTGCATACAACGATGCAAATATAAATTTAAAGGAAAATTACCATTTTGCTTTAAAAAAATGGTGTGCATTATGCATTAATTATATGCATTAATCACGCACAAACATTTTATGCATGCATATTTTATCGCAATATTTGGTGAAGAGCTACAAGGAATGTCTTTAAAATTTCATACATCACAGGATAAGAAAAAATCTAGTGAAATAAATGGTGTGTAGTCAGAGGACAGACCACTTATACCATAGAGTATATAAAGTTAAAATATTAACTGCAATTTAATCATGCACTTTAAAAAATACATTATTTTACTAAAAAAAAAAAATATCTTCGTTCTTAAATTCTTTTTGGCAGAGCTCTCAACAAAAAGCAGCACACACTGTATTTGAACATTCAGTCACTAATTTTATTCTTCATCGTTAGGTATGAATCCAACACTATAAAATGAATCAGGAATAAAAAGTTACATCTTCCAAACCGAACACCGTTTATAAATAAGACAACACAGTGTCACATCGACGTTTGTGCATACAAATGCTGTACTTTGGAACTGAGTTGAGGTCTGAATAGCAATATTCACAACAAAACAGATTCGTTATTAAATACTCGTTATAGGCCACATCAAAGAATTGTGCAGACGATGATGGGTGCGGGGTTTAATACAACTTAAACACACTTTAACATGCAAAGAGGCTGAATCATCTGCGTACAGAAGAATAAACAACTTCCTAACATCTTACGAACAGAAACGTCAACTTCCTGAGATGGGTAAACATGAAGAAGAAGGAGTCACGTGACCACGACTCAAATGTTCAAGTGTGAAGGGAATCCAATCGGTTCATTGGAGAGTTTAAAACATCACTTTAAAGTATTATTAGTAATACTTAGCAGTGTAAGTCTTTTCCCTGACCAGGTCAATGTAGCTAAACAAGCAGCTATGTACTCATGATGTACAGGTGTTTAATGATTAGTATTCAAATAAAGCTTCATGCACGTTGTACATTTCCCAACTAAACACTGTCATGAAGTCAATGGAAAAAGAAAAGAGAAGCAGCTGGTTTCCTTTAGTCTGTGAGATGATGCTGGAATGCTTGAATCACTTCTCTTGGTCCGCGATCATGATGAGCGTGACCTCAGGGTTCTGCAGCTGACCTTTGACCTTGTCGTGGAACTTCTCCCTGTAGTGATTGAACTCCATGATGCTCTCCGGCTCCTCTTCCAACCAGAACTTATCAAACTCGTACGCCAGGTAACCTGCCAATAGGAAACGCGACAGGGAAGGAAAAAAACTTTTTACGTGGAGAAAAGGAAGTCTGTTTTTAAAATATTAATGCAGTATTTATTTGCAGTAAATAAATAAAGCATTTGTTTAAATCAGTGTGCCATAACAAACATATACTAAATACATACTAAAAATAAATGCATCATTAAATCTGTTTTAATATAAACATTAATTGCAAAAATAAATAATGCAAGTAATCATATAATAAAACAATAAATCATAAAAAATTACAAATAATACAAATTATTAATAAAAATAATAAAACAGGACAAAAAACCTTGCACTTTCTTAAAATTTGGCTTTATTTTCCTTAATTATAATCACTTAAAAAACTTTTTCATTGCAAAAACGTCACGTTCAATATTCAAATTAATGTAGAAAAAAATAATAATAATAAAAAAGGCTAGTCAGCTAGCTAATAAATGTATTATATTTCTAATTGAATTAAACTTAATTCAACCTACTATCACTTTTTTTTTACTCACAGTAGAAATGATGGAAGTGCTGCATTTGGGGTTTTCCAGGGACTGTGTTGTAGAAATGAAGCTTCAGAGCGTTACTCTTCATTAAGCTGTATGCCATCTCTGTTAGATTGATGCCGACTATGGCATACGAGTACCTGAAACAACCCAGAGGGCCACTTTTACCAATTATGATACCAAGAATCAGTAAGCATGGCATAAACCAGCACTCACCCTAGTCTGGGGTGATTGGCGTGTGACAGGACCTGCCGGGCTGCGTCTGTGTAATTCTCACTGAAAAAACTGGCCAAACAAAGATAACTTGATACAATGAAATCAATGAAGCATCATCTTGTCATGAGCTGAGAAGCTGCACTTACAGGAGGTTAGTGAGGCCCAGCATCCCCATCCCTCTGAAGTCAGTCTTGGGATCGTCGCCCTGGAAACCAATGTTTCCCCACTGCTTAGTGATCCTGGACTCCAGCTTCACTGACGGCATTAACAGCTCCCACAGCTGACCGAAGACAAGCAGAACTGAGAACCTCTGAAGCTCAGGCACCTTAAATCATCATTAAACTGAGACTACTCACCTTTAGAAGCATGTTCTCATGTTCTTCATTTTCGGAGTCAAACACCTGTTTTCTTAGTTCCTCGACCGCATCAAACAGCTGGTTATATCCGTTGATGTGTAACAAACACTGACGGAGATTCACCTTAAACCTGTAAGAGAATCGAACCTTCATCATATCCATATCACACACAAGTGTTGAATACATGCTAAAAAAACCTTAAAAATAAAACTTAGCAAGAAGAAACAGCAGTTTTAAAAAAAGGTGTTAGGGTTATTAGTTGATTTAATTTAATATTAGCATTAATGTTCATTCAAGTACTTATGTATTTATTCACATTTATGCATTAGTCAAATTTAACCAACTTAAATTTCTGAAATATATTTATATTTACTAAAAGCAAAAAATTTGATTAATTGCATCTAAAATAAAAGTTTTTGTTTGCATAATAAATTAGTGTGTATTGTGTATATTATGTATATATAAATACACATTTAAGAAAGATATTTATGTATTAAATATATTTATATAGCACAGAATTTCAGAATATGAATATATAAATGAACAAATATTTTCAAAATATATACTGTATGTGTGCGTATTTATATATGCATAATAAATATATACAGTATATATACACACATATACAATGTAAACGAAAACTTTTCATTTTAATGAATTAATTGCAAAAAAATATATATATATAGTTAAAAAAATCTAACAAAAAATTGTGCAACAAATTGGCACCAAAAGCTAATAAGTAGAAATGATTGCTTGTCTGATATGAAAAATTACAGTTTATTCTATTATAAAGAAAATAAATAAATATTTAATAAAATATTTAATGCATTCAAAAAACAAAACAAAAAAAATCTGATTAAATCATGTGACTGAAAAAAGGTTGCAAAATGTTCAAGTATATTTTCCCAACTGAATGAAGTGAATGCAATCTTACGTAGGATCTTTCTGCTCCTTAATTCTCTTCTCCTGGATTATCTGAGCCAGACAGTCGTCCAAATCGTTCTCCTTCAAAGAAAAAGCTGCTTGCAATACCTGATTAAACACAAACAAACACACTTCAGGGTGCAGTAGAGACTGAGGTTAATCCATCAGATCAATTGGTCTCGAGTGAAGAATCCGGTCAATATTAATGTTCACCTCGGATAAGAAAGTAGTGCAGAAATCATTGCATCACACTTACCCTGCTTTTAGAGGACTTCAGGGAATACTCTACAAGACAAGCAACAATAAAGAGTCATGCATCACAATTCATATGCTGCTCAGCCTAAAACTGACCACAAATGGGTTAAAAGACTCTTTCTATCACCTATCTGTGCCGTCCTCACTGCTCCAGCTTTGCACCGAGCACAAATACGCTGCAGCTCACATCTTCCTGTGACCAGCCGGAGGAACCATTTCAACCAGAAGCGCAGACACGAGGAGTAGAAACACTGCCAGATATACCCCAACATCCTCTGAAACACAAACAGCATCAGTTAGTTCCAGTCCAACTGCACTCTTTCAGGAAAAATGCATGCAGCAGGGATACCACATACACAAGACGGACACTTTCCGTGTTTTTTCTTAGATGCATACACCTCGTGCAAGCACTGAACACTGACTTTAAAGCTACACATCAGTAACGCAGACTTTATTCAATCCAAATGAGCTGCTGTTGCTCTCTGTACTGTGTGAAGACAGTAAGCGTTCTGCTAGGAATAAGCATTATTGATAATCTCTAACCAATAAGATCTGTGCTGGACTAGCAGACACACTGGTCAATTAGATGACCGATGCAGTTTAATCATAAGCCACAAGTGACGCTTTAAGAAAACCAGCAGGACAACACAACAGGTTGCTCGCGCGACAGGACACATACCCTAAACCGTAAACAAACAAATAACGTTAAGTCAACTAATGACGCATCTCACGTGACGCTAGCAACGATTATACTGCTCCACGTTGGATCGCACGTTTTTTTAATGGTATTTAATATTTGGTGGAGTCCGATAACTGTGGGTCGCACTTACTAGCAGCCTCGTCGCCCGGAAATGATTCGGATTGGTGCGCATGCGCAGAAGAACTGACCGTGATCCCAAAGGGCGCGAGTGAACGCTAGTGGCCACTTTTCTCTGACAAAACACTTTCGCAATGCATTTAATGCTCCCCAACACTGTCACAATATATTTGTATTAATTTATCTTTTATGTGGTAGGTCCTATATGCCATATGAAAATAATGTTACGCTTACCCGGATTTACGATAATCCTTTGAATTTCCAAGCCCTCAAACTTTAAAACTGAACATAACTTTTATTATTGTCGTTATAAAACCGAATGTGTCACAATGTCACAATAAAATCGCAATTTACTTAAAACCCGTTCAATAACGTTATTAAAGCTTTTTTTTTTAAATTGAAGATTATTATTTTTTTAAGTAATGACAATAATTGTAGATCAGAAGCTAATATGTGCAGCTGGTTTAAACTTAAGGTATCCATATTTGTGCATATGGTATTTATTTACCCATCACAAGTTAAGACATCATTATTGTAAAAAATATTGTGGAAAAAGGACCTTCCTGATACTACAAAGTGGAACAAGAAATTGAAAAGCTGATATTTGAAACCAGAATTGTTTAGAATAACAACAGAAATAGAATAAACGTCAAGTAGAAAAATAATTAGAACATTTAGAATGCATTTATAAAAAGTTTAGGCTTTTTCTGAAATACCTACTATTAACTGAAACTTTTCCAAAAAGAGTTATACAACTAAATTAATTCAATTTACAATGTGTCCAAGAAGTGATTTCCTGTGAATGTGCATGTTTTTGGATTCATTAGCAACTAGCTGTAAACAGTTAAACCATGCTACAAACCAGTTTATGATTTCGATAATAAATGAATGTGATAAATACCACTTTTTCAACAGCTAGATTAATTGGAAGTGACTGACACTGGACACCTCTCATTGATATTTTAAAATATTGGGATAAGCAGTGGAAATCTGCAGTAAATATCCACCTCAGCTTTTAGTCTTTTTTTTCATGATGCATCAACATTTTCCATGCCAAAGTCCTTCTTGCATTCTTTCTCTATCAAACACTCAATGTCTTTCACAAACAAAAATCATTTAGTTGGACAAAACCACAAAGAAGCTTTTAAGTTCTTTTCAGTTCTATTTTTAAAGAGTGAAGAGCTTCTGAGAACAAAAATACAGAGCAAAACAAAAACAAGGCAATCATTTACCACAACACTCTATAAATGGTAAACCAACAGAAAAGAAACATACAAAGCAATAGTGAAATAATAGGGAAATAAGTCATGAACACAAATTGCATTCAGTGAGGTGCAGTGCATTTAGTGAAAGTGCTCTCAGACAAGAGTAACACAGTGAAAGAGTCAAAACTGGTGTTTCTCTGAAAGGGTTTTTTTACTTCTGAATCCATCAGGAGGCACTAGAGAGCTGAAGCGTAATAACGGCGGGTCCAGCGAGCAGAGGCCGTCTTTACTCAGCCTCAGGGGTGGAGGCGGTGGGGGGAATATGGAGGGGATCCCACCACTGCTAACATCATTAACTGTGTTGTTGTTGTCATCATCACTAGCAGCAGTTTCCATGACACTGTTAGCACTCGTTTTCTGGCAGCGAGGATGGAACGAGCCTCTATAGTAGCGATGATACAGAAGAAACGCCACCAGCAGCACCAGCACAATGAGTAACGTGACCAGGCTGACCACCGCGTACACGCCCCCGAGGATTCTGGGAGACGATGTCCAACTACAGTCTGGAACGACAGTAGAGGCTAAAATGGAATAATAGGTTTGGGTAAATTATCCTTTTAGAAAGATATAAGAGCGGTTGAATTTAAGTTAAATTTAAAGTAAACTCTTACCAGGTTCAGACGACGCCACACAAGCACTGGCTCCTTCCCCATGTGGATCCTCATGGTAACCATGGATACAGTGACAGGTGTACGTCCCGAACTGATTCACACACTCTGCGTGAGCGTCACACACCGCCATCTCACACTCATTGACGTCTGTTCAAACGCACACGAATAAGAGGTTCAGGAATGATTCAGATTAACAGGTGTAAAGTTGAAGTCTGAAGTATTTTCCAAATGTGAAGGTTGAAAATTGAGGTTACTGCGAGATCTTGTTTCGGTGCTATACTGGGCGACACCTAAACTCCACTGAATATTTAATGCATTGTCCTGTCCCCGAATTATTAATTTGTCACATTATTATTTGTCACAAAACAGGCAGAGACTTGATTCTTTCTCCTGATATGCGTTTTATCAAGGTAAGACGACAGTTTAAGGAGCAAGTTTAAATTTAAAAAGTATAAAAAAAATTTAAAAAAAAGTTTAATGTTTCACTTGATATTATACACAAGGGGGGGGGAGCCCAATGACTTGTGCATGGTTACCCAGAATCAGGTTTGAAAATGTTTTTTGACAGGATGAGTTCTGAGTGTTTAGACTTTGATATCGAATTAAAGATAATTATTAAAACAAGTAATTGCAAAAAGAGGGGGGGGAAAAAAGTGCCAAGCATCCGACTAGTAAACAAAAAGGATTATTTTTCCCCAAAATGTAATATTTAACATGCACATTAGTGGTCTATTCCGTAAGCACAGCTACAAATAAAGTAGTCAGTCATAATACATGCTGATTTTAAGAAACTGCTAGGGTTCAGTTGCATAAACAGCCATTAAGTACTAAAATGATGCAGACATTTAAAAAATAAAAAAATGATAAGTACACAAAAAATTACTAAAAATTAAAAGCAAAAACTCATTCAAAATAATAATAAACAAAGCATTATGTAACTGGCCACAGGTTGAACTTTGGTAAAACTCTATACCTCAGTACAATCCTGACACGGCAATAGCCAGAGAGCAGTGTGTGTGTGTGTGTGTGTGTGAGTGAGTGAGAGATGTGTTCAGGTTTCAGAGGAACCTGAAAGACCACAGGACAGATCAATGTGAGTGTGCGGTTACACACCTTCAGTAGAGATGGAGGCGATGACTCCCTCTGTGTTTTGGTATTTGACGGTTTTGCCCTGAAGCCCCTGCAGACTGGCCTGAAGACCCCCGTGTGTCTGCTTCTCAAACTGCAGCCACACGATGACCAACACACCAGAACTCAACCTGCAGACACATCCGTCTGTGAGCAGATCGCTTCGGACCAATCCATTCATTTTGATTTAGAAAGAGAGCTTTGTAATTACTTTTTTAGTCTTTTGAAGTCCAAGCTTTTTGGAGGGAGACGCCCAAATACTCCTCGTATCTATAAACCGATTTTGAGCAGAAAAATGCCTCTCAGTTGACAACAGTATTGTGAATATCTATAAAGGGAGTCTTAATGTGGACCCTCACCATGGTCTCTAGAGCAGATCTGAGCGAAGACAAGTCTTCAGGATGTTCAGGCTTCAGACTGATCTCGACACTCACCTCCAACAACATCAAACGTACGCTGGGTCTCTCATCTATCATTTGTAAAAATGAAACTATATTGTTAGGTTGATGTGTTAAACCAATTGAAAGCACATCTCACCTCCAGGAGAATGGCGGTTGTGGGTGACATTTCGTAAGGTTTGCAGGTAGAGAGCTTTCTCTGAAGAATGAAAACCGTTAATGCAAGAAAAATTTTTAATGCCATGTAAAAAAATCATAAAAAAAAAAGAATATTAGTAGTAGTATCTTCGGGAGAGCTATTTCTTTGATTTTCATCAAAATGTTACAATGACAAAAAGATTCTTGCTATATGCAAGATGTCATGCTTACTAATTGTTAAAAAAGAAGTAGGTGCACCTTTTGATTGGCGGTGTAGTTTGGGTTGTGTTAGAGGTGATGTGACGCTGCTCTCAGTGGCTCTCATTTCATTAGAAACACCTTCCTCACTGTCCCTCTGGTCCTCCATCCTCCTCCTTGCTCCTCCTGCATCCGGCTCCGTCTGACCGGAGGAGTCCGCCTGGGAATCCACGTTCCTGCGCATGGCGGATGGCGAGCGGGAGGCGGGTTTGACACGAGGCGCCTGTGAGCTGAGGCTCATGTCTGAGACGTCTGCGTAAGCGGCTTGATATCTGGGTCGTATCCGAGCCGCTCCACTTTGGGGTCGGCTGTGCTGGCTATCAGCAGCCCACCGACCAGCTTTATCACGTGACGGTGCCAAGAAATTATCATCGTAGTATTCATCATCACCGTCATCCACCACATCGTTACCGGTGTAAGCAGGTGCTAGAATGAAAGGAGACGAATCCCCGGGACTCTCTTCTCTGGTCAGTGAGGACCCAGACTTCACAGAGCTGGGGTGTGTGTTCACTGCTGATGGTTGGGTATCTGCTGTGACGTCTCTCAGAGCTGGTGGAGAGTCTGTAATGGCATCCGTTTCATCTTCTAACGCTGCTTGTGTCACGTCTACAGGAATGCCTGTCAAATACAGAGTCATGTGACACCAGCAGGCCTGGCTGCAGAATCAGTGCTTTTTAAACTAGTGAGGGTGCTCTAACCTTAAAAAAAAACACCACCTTTCCTCACCTGTGTGCTTGTAATCAGGAGAATCCATGGATGTGAAAGCTTTAAAGCGGCCGTAGAAGCCTCTGTATAGGTCGGCCCGGTTCTCGTCAATGAGCAGCACCACCTGAACCGTGTTGGACACGGAGGTGTAATTGGCCTTTCTCCAGCACCTCTCCAGGATCCTCTCCCCTCCCGCAGCTGCCGGAGACTCATCCAGGTGGATCTGGTCGCGCTTCCCCTGACAGGTGTCCGAGGGAGTGAAGTCCTCCAGGTACAGCTCCAGACGCTTCCCAGGAGGCACCTGTATGGTCCAGTTACACCACACGGGGGGGTGTGAGCACAGGTAATCAGGGGAGAAGAACTCACCGCTGTCTGCACGGAGGACTTGATGGCAGCTGCGCAGGGCATAGAACGCATATCGCTCACGGCCCACACCTGAAGAGACATTACCACAATACCACGAGGAAAACAGAATTTATTACTGATCTCCCATTGGGTTATTTAAAACTCTTTTAAACATGTTTTCTTAGCATTTATGCCAGCAAGCGGAGTTTCTTGGAAAAAATAAATAAAAATTGTCAGTTCTGTTTCACTACAGCATTGTTAGTCTACCTAGGTAACGGAGTTTGACGGTGACACTATAGCCTATGTGTCTTTACACATTTACGCTTGGATATTTTGTAGGGGTGGGAGGCATTTTTTTATTTTATTATTATTTTTTCTATTGAAAACTGAGAATGTGATATAAACTGCATATGGCTAAAATGCATGCTTGGGCTGTCTTGTGAAACCAAGATTCACACACATACTTTTAAGATGGAAGTACTGACACACATTTTTTTAACTATAAACAAAAGAATAAGAATTAATAAACAATAAATAAATAAATAAATAAATAAATAGGAGAATCAAGAATAATTTTCATAATCAGATCACGCAATAGCGATATTGAATCACAATACTTGTAGCACCAACATTAGTAAAAAAAAAAAAAAAAAAAAAAAAAAATTACATATATATAAATAAATAGTAATACATATTAGCATAAACAGCACCCAGCTACCATGAAAGTGTAAATCGGGAGGTAGGTGTATCGTCCCGTCTCTAATGTTTTGCTTTAAAAAGTTTACACGCAAAAAAAACATGTTAAATCAAAGCAAGTGGATCAGGAACGCCACAAAGTGTACATAGGTGTAAATGTGACTGACAGATGTTTACCTGCCGAGGCTTGTCCGCCATATCTGTTGATCTGCCAAAAACAGACAGACTGAGTGAAACATGCATCGATCAGACCGCCATCAGTTGAGCATCAACGAATCACTCACCTCAACGCTGCTAATCAAACCTGTCCCGCAGATTAATATCACCAGACTGCATGCACTCAGTAAATGCCGTGGTGGCATTTTTAGATTTATGCTCGCGTACTTTCTACGTTGTTGTCAGATGCTTGATTTAAAAACTAAACGGAAGAGGCCGCCAGCATCAGCTGTATTATATCTGTAGTTAATGACGTTTACCTGTCGCGCGTGAATGAGTGATCTTAATTTGACTTGTGACGCGCTTTCCTGTGATGCGCGGTTTGTTATGATCGGACATTATTTGGAAAATCTGCAATCTAAGGGTGCAAAAAAAATATATAAAAATAAATTTAATTGTGAGAAAATCGCTTTTGCTTAACAATGCATATTACTAATCAAAAATTATTTGTATATACAAAACCTAATTATGCATGATTATAAAGATAAAATTCGAAGAACTGATCATGATGCAGTAGTAAAATCAGAGTCATATATTGGGAAAATAAACCCGAAAAATTAAGTGAAGATTGTTTACATGAAAGATACAAAGCATTTTATCCTTAATACTTAACTATCTTTTTTGTGCATGGGTCTTTATACATGATTGACATTTGGATAATAAAGTATAATTATAATAATGCAGCAAGATGGGTGTTTATTTATATGAAGATTTTCGTAGCAAAAATAAAGTTTAAATCAAATACGGACTTAAGTAAAATCTCAAATTGTAACACATACACTGCAAAATTACTTCCAAATATAGACATAACTTTATCGCTAGCTATATCTCCTATAGCTAAATCTCTCGTGCACATCTTCCATCTGGAGTTTAGGTCTTGACTTTGCACTTTGGAGGCTTGTTCAGTTGACTGTGTGTGTTGTAAGTGTCCTACAGTATGTTGCCCTCTGATAATGGTGCAAAGGTCAAAGCTTATTTGCACAAACAGTATACAAATTAAGTAATAAAACTCCTATTATTATCCTCGTGTCGATGGTGTAGTTGGGGAACAAACAAACAGCAGCTTCCTGTCCTGAGAATATAGAAGTTTAATGCAAGAGAAGTCAAACAGGTCAGCTGTAGTTTTCCACACATGAATGCAAACATAACTTAAAACAATAACATAAAAATACACAAACACTCTTTCTGTTATGAAAATGCACCCTGATTTGTAATGTCAACATGCATCACAGTGCACCATATATAACTCATTTTGAGTAAATAATTGTGCATATATGCGTAATATCTCGCACATTCACAGGAAACGGCTAACTTTTGTTAAAAATCAGGCTGATAAAACCCTTTTAAAAACTAGATATTTTACATTGAATAAAGGCCCACTGTAACGAATCGACGCATTTTTGATTCATGATTAGTGATGAGTCATGAATTAGAAGCACAAACCGAGGATTTATAAAGAAAAATATCAAAGGATTTTGATATAATCAAAGGTTTTCCTTTGCAAAAATAAGGAAATGTTGTTTCCTTTGCTCCTATATATTTCCCAGAGGCTCACTCGAAACACACATATGTCTTACGTCATCCGCCTGAACATCTTCCAGTTACTTCAGTCAGCAGAAGTCAGAGAAAAGTGTTTATTACGTTCAAAATCTGGATATTTATCTGCAAAAATGCATGGATTCGCAATTAATTCAGCCACTGGAGCTGTGTAAGGGACGTTTTTATGATGTTTATGTGCACTTTGTTTAACATGTGTTAGACTGTTAAAGGGAAACATCCACCTACTGCTTAGAAGTGCCAGGTTTCTAATGTAACTCCAATTGGATTTGTCTGAAAGAAGAAAGTCACATAAATCTAGGCTGCTTCGTAGGTAAGTAAAACAGCCTACTTTTCATTTTTGGGTGAACTAACTGCTTTTGTGGCGTTGCATCGCGCGCTTCCCCTGCACTGTAGCTGCAATGTAACATTTTGCATTCGGGTCATTAACCCAAGACCAGATCTTTATCATGTCCTGTGGGCTCCTGGGATGGACCAGAATTAGGTTTTTGTAAGCACAAGGATTCTCTCTGTGCTTCTCCTCAATGTCAAAAGTCTTAAAGCCTATGTGTTTCTCCGGTACTAGTCCCAGTCTCTTGAGACACATCCCAGTGTAGACATCATCTATCGGGTACAACGTGACCAGACGAGAGATCCTTCCTAACCGCAGCCCCAGATTCCCAGAATACAGGTAGCCTCCTCCACCGGCATATGGTGGGTAAGTTCCCTGAAACACGCTCTCGGGGATGTAATACTTGAGGTGTCTGGTCCGGTGTGGTCCAGCATTGGTGATCACATCGCCAACAAAAAGGTCCTGTGTCTTAGACACAGAAAAGTTGCCCAGGTAAGCCAGCATATGTCGCGTATTGACGAAAACATCATCGTCACCTTTGAAAACATACTTAGCAGAAGCGCAATGAGTCCCAAACCACTCTAGAAAGAGCACTTCCTTTAAGGTGAGGTTGAAGAACGAGTCTCGATAATCCCACAGCAGGACGTCACCGTACAATGCCGCTTCGTGCTTGACCATGTCCGACAAGTTCGGGAAGTGGTCCGATGCTGTCGTGCTGCCGAGCAGGAACACTGTGGCGATGCGCCGGCCGTCGAGGATCCCAGCATGGCCCCATGATTCCCGGATGGCCTGCCGTCGATCGAAATGTGGCGCTATGGACTTCACTGCAAGCAAGAGGTACGGCGCTTCTGAACACACCTTCGGTGCGTCCGTTATCAAGGGGTACGACCTACATCTCATGTACAACAAGAAGTCCTGGAATCGCTGGGGTAGGGACTTAAAGTCTTCGATCTCTGTCTTCACCCTGCTGTCTGGTTGGCAAGGACTCGAGCGATTCAGCCAACGCGGGACTCCCTGAAAGTCACGAGGGGCCTCGCTGCCGTTTGACAGAGGCAGGTAGTAGATGTCATCGAGACGCTGCTGCTTGCGATTCCAAAACGCCAGACTGACCTCCGGCTTCTTCCAGAACTTTTTGGGTGTCAGTTTCCCTCGAGTGTACAAGCCTCGGCCCTGCCCGTAGCTTCGGGACACTTCCACCACGATGTAGATGAAGAAGTTGGCTAACATCAGCAATCCCAGCACCTTGGTGGTCTTCCAGCTGCTGTTCATCTTGAAGATGCCCTCGCCACCTGAGGACGCAGAAAGAGACTTAGTACATGCTGGGTTACATACTGGGTTACACAGAACATGGTGGAGCAAGTGGGACGGGCAAACCACAATGACCTGGAAAGTGGAGGAAGTTATGTTAGTCAAAGCCAGTTAGTATGGACTTAAGCTGTGAGTGTTTGATCCATTGGCATACACAATGTGTTAAAACATCAACCATACACCAAAATAAAGATATTTTCATTAAAGGAAATAAAATAGGTTCTTTGGCATTGATGTTTCTATGAAGAACATTTAAAATCCTTTACATTCCATAAAAGCTTATTAATACTGGGAAAAGGTTCTTTAGACTGTTAAAATGTTTTTTTTTTTTTTTTGAGCACCCTTTTGGAGACTTCATTATATTGGCATCTATGGGTCTATTTAGAACCTTTAACATATGTTGAGCCATTTCACTAAATGTTCTTCATAGTGGAAAAAGGTGAGATTTTTTTTAATGTTCTTTGGGAGATTCAATATATATATATATATATATATATATATATTTTTTTTTTATTACTATCCATCTTCTCTCTCTAAAAAAAATTAAACAACTAG
>JAUCMT010000001.1:23188924-23204179 GCA_032357475.1 Enteromius thamalakanensis
AGTCTCTTCTATGGTCGCACTCGATGCTGAAACAGGAGACATCACTTTGACCTCTGACCTTAGCGAGGTCACAGAAGACACACTTCTAACCCTGACTGCTATAGCGACAGATCAAGGAACACCTGCACAATCTAATAAAGGTTTGGGTCTGGTTTGCAGATTTCCTTTATAATATTATTGATAATCTGGTGATAAAACAATGCAGATAATATACCGTTCTCTGAGAGGAGTTGGTTGTTAGTCAGTTTCTCCTTGTATTCAAATATGATCAAACAAACGTGTCAAAACTAACATCTTTCTTCTTTAGCCGAAGTCTTGATCCACTTCAAAATTTCCTCTCTCAATGAGGGTGTGGCTTTTGAGAGCTCCTCCTACAACTTTTCAATCAAGGAGAATGAACCTGAGGACATGATATTAGGCAAAGTCAAGGCATTAACAGGGAGTCCATTGGATACAGTCAGCTATAACATGAAGTCACATGAGGATCTCTTCTCTGTGGATGAGGAAGGAACCATAAAAGCTCTCAAATCACTGGACAAGGAGAAAATAGAGTGGTACTTTCTCACCGTAGAGGCCATAGACTCCAAATCTCCTCCCAACATGGCAGAGACAATGGTACTATTATTACTGCAAACTAAGGCCACAAACAAACACTAAACGAGTATGCAAACACCAATGGTGAATAACAAACAACATGTTGAGTAGTTGTCCTCTAGAAGACAACTCAAGAAAATAGCACCACTTGATGCAACACTGAGAATACACACAGTTTGTGTTCACATATTTGTACAGCATGTTTCAGGCCTAGATTTTGCTGTTCCAACATTTTAAATCCAAGGTTTCCTCGCTTTAATACAAATCTGGAACAGTGTTCATGTATAATAGCATTTGACTTCCTTTCTCTCCATCTTCAGGTCAGAGTTCAGGTTGAGAATGTGAATGAGGCTCCTGTGTTTGATGATGAAATATATAAGGCAGAAATTTTCAGTGTCACTCCATACAAAGACCCTGTAGTGAAGGTCCAGGTAAGTTTATCTCAGGCTTGTACTTACTTGCATAGACGTCAGTTGTAAACATAATGGATCTGAACTCTAGTATAGCATACTAAAGTCCCGTTCACACCAAGTATGACAACTATAATGATAACAATATATTTAATCGTGTTAACGAATAGCAGTGTCCACACCACAACTATAATGGGAATCATTTTCAGAATGATACAAACATTGATAACCAATCAGAATCAATCCTGCTATCACACGCTTGAGCTTAGATTGAACAGACGATATCTTTAGTCTTCGTGCTTGGGATGAACTGGCCTTTAGGGGTGGGATCTTCTGACCCTGGCTAGTAAGCAAGCACCTACAGTAGCAACCACCCAGAACCTTTTAGCAGATCTATGGCTAATGGTCTAGTAACTTCCTTGAAGACACTTGCAGAATGGAAAACAAAACACAGAACTGTAAAGAAGTTATTGATTAAAGAAGTTGTTGTTAATCAAGTATTTTTGGATTCACCTGTGTCATGTGTCCCTCAGGCATCAGACCCTGATGTGAGCGAGAGCTCAGAATTGAAGTATTCACTGCTGGAGTCCACATCTCTGCTGGAAGTGGAGGAAAGCACTGGTCAGATCTATGTACAGGATGCATCTAGTGTTGGATTCGGTCAGTTTAACTATCATGTCCAAGCAACTGACAAACATGGACTGAGCGCGACAGCAAAAGTAGAGGTAAGAAGAAAAAAGAAAAAAAGAGAAAGCTTTTTGCAAGACATTCAGTTAATCAAAGGCATTGTAAAAAATTCATGAGATCAAAACAAGCTCTCGTGTTTTCCACTTACAGATCACAGTGAAACAAAGCGAAAGAAGCAACATCGTGGTCATCTCTCTAAACCAGGCCGTGTTCACAGTGGAGAAGAAGATACCAGAGATTGAAGAGTGAGTGAGAGAATTGCCATTTCTCAGCCTACTTTGCATAGGTTCAGAAGTGAAATTTAATTATTGCAATTTGTTTTGAGAAAAGAGAGTAAGGGAAAGTATGATTGTCTAAATTGTTCACCCATTTTGTCACTATTAACCCCACACCTGATGCTGCTGACTTTAAAATGAAAGGAAATGTTTTTAGTTCATACTGACCGTGGGACTATCAAGCACCACAATATAGTCCATATGCATATTTTCCAAAATCTTCTAACGTCACTGTGTGAGAAGAACTGACTCATTTACTCTCTCTCTAAAACTGGGTCAGTACGTTGACCTCAAGAACTTAAGTTGGTTCTTTTCAATAAACCTGTCGCAGTTCATAAACCATACTCAAAATGTTATTGTTTTTTCTCAGTTCAATGAAGAAAGCTTTAGGTTTGACTGTGAAAATCCTCAGTGTGAGAGCTGAGGATGGGATTGAGATGCGCACCATTCTCAGAGAATCTACATCTAAGACTTACATCAGTTTCATTGGGATGGACACCAGTGGTGCTGTCGTCTCAGCCTCGGAGCTCAAAGAGTAAGTTAGGAATGCAAAATATTCATAGATTTCTGCTAAAAGCCTACTAGCCTATTCCCATACGAAAATTTGCAAGATGCAAGTTTGAGGGTTGTGAATTGTGTCGACTCCCACAGGAAACTGCAGAGTAATCACAACGCTTTAAAAGACGAACTGGAGAATGTGTTTGGATCTGATTTGGAATTCAAAGTGGAGGACGGTTCTGGAAACAATTCTGGAAATTCCAATGAAGCAGTAGTCATGGCGCTCGGCGTTCTGCTGGCTATAAGCATTGTGGGACTTATCGCTCTGACAACAGTCTATCTCGTTAGGTAAACTATTAATGACCTTTTCCCCTTGCATATCAAACATCATACTAATTAGGATTTTTTTCAAAATGACTGGAAATTTTTAAGGGGTAAGCTATTTTTCCACTTGGAAAAAAGTTAAGTATTTATATAATACATTATTTTTGTGCCCCAGGAAAAAGGACTTCAATTTTGACAGAATGAATGACCAATCAAGCATTGACAATGTTTTTAACTTCTCCAAGTAAGCAGATGCACTCACACCTTTTTAAAAAATCTGATCTGAAATACAAAATGTGTGACTAAACATGTCTCTTCTGTTTATAGCAATACAGAAGCCAAAGAGGTAAAGCACTCGATTCATAAGTAAAATTCAACCAATATTGTGTTAGTGGAGCTTTAAACATTTGCATTTATCAAATTCTGTTTACAGGTTGAGTTCAGTAACACAAGCAAGTTCGAAACTGAAAATGACGCAGATCTGAAAAACAGAAGCAGCATTTCTGCCTTCTGAAAACATCCCAATGGATCAAAACTCCTCAATACTGGCCATGAGAAGACTTCATGAGTTTTAAAATGAACTCTGACACAATATTTAAGCTCTGTTCCATAACATAGTGAGTCACATTTTAAGGCAATTCTAAAATATACAAACAATAATCCCATAATGCACTGACAAAAATGTTGACTATAAATATAATATATAAATACATGTAACATCAGTCAGTTTTTTCAGGCTTTATTTCAGTAAAGCTGCTGTCTTAAACTCACCTATTTTTAGAAAAGAGCAAAAAAGCCTCTTTTGTATACATGCTTTCCTTTATGTACACTCAACTGCCTTGCATTTTGATTTTCAATGTGGTCTTTTAAAAAGGGACATCCCAAAACCTGCTTACGTATAACAGTAAGCTGTTGCACTTTAACCGGCTTCGCTTCAATTGTGTATCAAAAGACTTTTAATTTGTATCTTTGATAATGTAAATACTTTTTTTAAGAATGGTAATTTTTTTGAAAATGTTTCTTAACCCTTGGAAATGTGTTTATTTATGCCAGGACAATCCAGTCTTTAAGAGTTTTGAGATTTACCACATTTTAGACCAGTTTGTGCTTTGGGCTGTGCTCAAAAAAAAAAAAAAAAGCAAACTAGCACACCACTATTTTTTGTACACTTCCATTTTTGTAGACAACAGTTGCACATGCAAATGTGTTTAGATTCATCTGAATTGAAAGTCAAATGTTTATTTGTACAATTACATTTTTTTGTGTGCATTAAAAATAAAATAAATAATTCATAAAATTCATTATTAAATTTAAATTAAATGTTTCTGGATGCAGCATATTAACATTTGAAATGTTTATTGTAGCATTTTCAGAAAAGCAAAAAAAGGAAGTATGTGATGTATCATGTGCCATGCATTCTATTCTGAACACAGCCATCTTAGCCACTAGAAACAGTAACAGAAAGGGCAAAAAGAAAAAAAAACACCCCACAACCTGCTTTTTTGGACTCGATTCATAATTAAATCATATTAAAATTTTATTAAGTTATATCCTATATTAAAATAAATCAAAACAGAAAGACTGAGAGAGAAATCAAATACAGAGAACGCAAAAATGACATCCAATAGATTATGGAATGTATTTCGGTAAATAAAATAGAGCTCCAACTGTTCCATCAAATGTGCAATATTCCAGCCACAAATGTTCTGAGCCTGAAAAGAGCACCGTAAGTTTCTATATACACAACCTAGGTATATATATACACAGTAGATTTATATATACAGTATACTGCGCTTGAATGGATATATACTGTATACATATATCTTACAGAAATATATATATATATATTTATATATATATATATATTTTTTAACCATCTCATTTACAAAGCCAGGCAACATCTAGAAGATTCTTTACAGAATCAAGGTTCTTGTGGTTCGTTCTTTCTTTTTCAATATACAAAGTAAACATAGTTTTTGATATCCACCACAGAGAAAAAAAACACAGCAAGGCCGTCTCAGCCTCAGATCTGTAAGTACAAAACTGGCACAGAAGACAATTGTAATAGTAATAATAATACACGTGAATAAAAACGCAAATTAAATTATGCACTGATGGGACTAAAACGTTGTAAACCTTTTCCCTGTTTCACTGCAGCCTCGAAAACAAACCACTTCAAAACAAAGAAACCAACAAAAATCACGGTTTAAAAAAAGAAAAACTGCCCTTTGACGAAAAGACGCTCCAGTTGGTTTTTCGTTCTGTTCAATTAATGCGAAGCTCAATTTTCTAGAACCTGGAAAACAGAACTTTTTGTGTTGCAACACGAAACAGATGAAGAGCATGGCCAAAGGGAGGGAACGAAAAAAAAAAAAAAGTTGGACTTCAATTACTCGTAAAAAGACAAAACTGAACAGCATGGCGAACGAAAAAACGTGAAATGCGAAAACAGGAGCGATGTGAAAGTAACGTCACAAAGCTGAGGCGCGTGTCCCTCCTTTCCCGTTCGAAAGTTTGGCAACCACAGCGATAGTGGCCTCGACTGTGTGTGACAGCATCTCCAGAGTATCCTGCATGAGGGCGTGGCCACACCCGCCTGACTCCGCCTCTTGGAGAGAGCAGCTCCGCCCCTCTGCAGAATCCGGCAGGCTGGAGAGTAAAAGCACCGATTCGGCGGAGGAGGAGGAAGTGGAGGGCACTTCCTCTCGCTCTGGCTCCGCCTCCTGCTCTTGCGCTTCCTTACGCCCATCCTCCTCTTCCTCCTCCTCTCGTCCAGCTATCTGCGCCGGAGGGTCGTCCGTTCGGCCAAACGCTTCGGGAAGGGAGGAGGATGATGACGAAGATGAGGATGATGATGAAGAAACGTCCATTTTCTTCTCCTCAAGGGACGCGCTGTCAGGAGAGGGCGGGTCATTTTCCACTCCCGGGTCAATGAGGGAGGAGTCTCGGGTTTCAGTGTCTGACGTGCTGGTGGGCGTTAACGCCTCTCCTGGCTCCGCCTTCTGCTCCGTGCAGGGAGCCAAGGAGGAGGAAGTAGACGGAGTGCAAACGCCACTGTCTGCCGGTCGATCCTCAGCACTGCTGCTCACCCGCCGCCTCTTCACTGGAGTAACGCCTTCCTCTTCCACTGACACACACACAGGAAGCAAATTAAGCAGCACGCACCCAGTGATGTCATTAAACATTAGTGCATATTATGTGTAACACCCACTTAAATGTGATCATTTTCCTAATTTAAAGATTAGCCATTTTAAGGACTGTTTGTAAAGAGCAATTATTGTTGCATCACAAAGTGTTTAGGTATTCTGACCTTACCTTGTGCTCTGTCATAATTATTACTATTATGGAAAAACATTTTTTAAGGATGCATAACTACAGTATGTAATTAATAATTAAAATACACGTCTGGTAGTTTGTAAGATAAACATATATTTGTTTGTGTGTGTGTGAGAAATATACACACACACAAACACACATTAATGGCCAAAAATATCAGCACACTTGGTAAATATACTATCAAAGGTGGCTGTGAAAATTAATCTGCATTATTAATGCATTTGATCTTTTATTTAAAGAATTCACAAAAATCTAATATTTTATTGGTTAAAAGAATTTAAATTGGGGGAAAATATTATGAAATAAAGTGTTTTTGAGTGCCCTTATCATTATTATTAACTGAAATATTGTATTTATTGTCTAAAATGTATTCTTAGTCATTTGGAATTTAGTTTAAGAAAACCCTAGCCGTTGCTACCATTTTATAAATAAATTGCAGGATAATAATAATGATAATAATTATTATTGTTGTTAGAAATAAAATAATTCAAAGCCATGATGTACCATTTTGTACTCAAAGCTGTTGCTACCATTTAAAAATATTTATTAAAATAATGTAATAAATAACAATAAAATTATTATTAATTAACAATATAATACATTATAATTTTTTTTAAATAATTCAAAGCCATGATATGTACGTGTCGTGTAATCACACCTTTGGCTTTGCGTTCCTTGGCCTCCATCTCTAATGTGGTGCGGTGCTGCAGACACAGTCTGCATTTGGACAGCAGCTCCTGTAGAGCCGGGCCTAAAGCAGGGTCCAGCTGCTGAGGGGCGTAAACCGACAGCACCAGCAGCAGCGCACGCAGATCCTTTAACACAGACACAGACAGTGTAAATAAAGATGAATAAACAGTGCTGCAAGAGTGACGCCACAAGGAAGAGCTGTACTGACTGCGTTCAAGAGGCTGCTGGTCTTGCTCATCTCTGCTCTCTGATTGGTCAGCTCAGGCTGCAGGCTGTGGTACTCGTTCAGTAGGTTGGTCACCAACACGTTGACGAGATTCGAGCAGCTCTGGCCTGAGAGCACCTGCACTTGCACCTAAAACACATACATAGAGATTGAGTTTCAAACCGCAAGAGAGTGGTGTAGTTACTCCAGAACTAGATAAGATTAAAAAGCAGCTTGAGAAGTAGATGTGTATTTACTTTCTGTAAGAAGCAGGTGAGGAAGGAGTAGGCGATGTTGTTGTTGAGGAAGTTTCTCTCGTCCATCAGGATGCATTTCATGTATTCTCCAAACGCCGGATCCTCACACAACAGCTTCACACACGACTGAGCCATCGCACACTGACAGAGAGCAGAAATCACACACGTCACACTCTCTTCTGATTGGAGGACACAACTTTGCTTTTATAACCATGTCTGCTGCTTAAAGGCTTAAAGCATGAGCTCTAGTGGCTTGCTGCTTCAGCATGTGTGTGAGAGGTGACCGAGAAGACTTTACCTGAGACTGAGCGAGTTCTGTCCATAGTTTTGGAAAGAGAGCCAGGTGTAGAGGAAGTCCTTCATATGCTATTAACACACCTGCACACAGGTGAATAAACACCATCAGCACACACACACACACACACACACACACAGTGACAAACCGAGCTTCAGAGAGTAAATCATCCTTACTGAGTTTCACCAGAGTCTCTGTGAACTTCTCACAGTTGATGGCGACTCGACAGAGCAGGTGAATAAACTGATGATACGACAGGAAGTAGTCCAACAGCATCCTGTCATACACCTCATCCTTGCCCTACAGGAAACACAAAATGCCCTGGATGAATGATTAAAGCTCTGTGTGCGACAGGATTCATGCGTCGGTCTCATACACACCTTACTAGTCTCCACCATGGAGGGCAGCAGGCACATGTTGAGCTCCGGTCTGGGAGGACGAATGTTGTTCTTCCCGCCCATCAGCTTGATATTCTCTCTACAGGGCAGGTACGGGCCAAACGACACTGCAGACACACACAGACAGGGTTATACAGCGTGATGATGATCGGTGATGTAAGTACGCTGCTTCTGCGGGACTCACTAGGGATGTTGCTGTGGTGGTAGGTGCAGTGGTTGTGTTGCAGGAAGGGCACGAGCGTGTGCAGGAAGTCATGAGGACTCAAGAGCACCAGCTCCTTCAGCACATCTGAGAAAGATGAACATGTACACTCAGATCACGTATATGTACTCTGCTTCATTTAAGCGGGGTGTGTGTGTGTGTTTTGTGGATGTGGCGACTCACCCAGACAGGCGTTGCGCAGCTCTGGGGGGCTGTACGAGTTCAGCAGCGTCAGCAGCTTATGAGCGAAGTCAATCCTCTCCTGCCACTGGATCAACGCCTGCTTCACATCTACAGATAGACACACATCAGCAGTGATTGAGAGTACAATATACATACAAGTGCATTTTGTGTACTTTCAATATTTCATAAAATGCTTTACGGAAAAATTAGGTACTTCAGTACTGATTCATAAAGAAAGTTCTGTTAATGAGTGATTTTGTACTGAACATTAGGGTATATTATGGGTAATGAGTACTTTTGTGTTACTTCTCTAGGTGCATTATGGGTAATGAGTACTTTTGCAATGCTTGTTAACGTGCATTATGGGTAATGAGTACTTTTGCATCACTTCTTTAGATGCATTATGGGTACTGAGTACTTTTGCAATGCTTGTTAACGTGCATTATGGGTAATGAGTACCTTTGCATCACTTCTTTAGGTGCATCATGGGTAATGAGTACTTTTGAAATGCTTGTTAACGTGCATTTTGGGTATTAGTACTTTTGCATCACTTCAGGTGCATCATGGTTGATGAGTACTATTGCAATGCTTGTAAAGGTGCATTATGGGTAATGAGTACTATTGAAATGCTTGTTAAAGTGCATTATGTGTAACACGTACATTTTACAAGGCTTGTTAAGGTGCATTATGGGTAATGAGTTCTTTTGCATCACTTATTTAGGTGCATCATGGATAATGAGTACTTTTGCAACGCTTGTTAACGTGCATTATGGGTAATGAGTACTTTTGCAACGCTTGTTAACGTGCATTATGGGTAATGAGTACTTTTGCAATGCTTGTTAACAAGCATTATGGGTAACAACTACATTTTACAAGGCTTGATAAGGTGCATCATAGGTAATGAATACATTTGCAATGCTTGTTAAGGTGCATTGTGGGTAATGAGTACTTTTACATAACTTGGGGTGCATTGTGGGTAATGAAGTAGTTTTCCATTGCATGATATACTTTTGTGTTCCACATTTAGGTGTATTATGGTTAATAAGTATGTTTGTAATGTATAAAGTGCATAATTGGAAATTAGGGACTTCAGTGTTGATTTTTCAGATGAATTATGGGTATAACGAATACTCTTTTTATTTTTAGAACTCATGCTACAAACAACATCCTACATCATCCACAGGGAACGGCTTGCGCGTACAACTGTTAGCGGAAGCTAGAGGTTACTGTTTTTTTTAAATATGAGGTTAAAATTTTAGATATGGATGGTATATTGCAGTAAATGAGTATTTTTTTATTGTGTATGGTGCATTATGGATAACAGAGCCTCTGTATAGCTTGTTATGTTCGGTAAGTAATGAAGAGCCCTGGAGCTATTTATCTAATGTGCATTATGGGTAATAATTAACTTCAGTGAAGTTTGTGGTGCATTGTGGGTTATGTACTACCTTTGCGTTGCAAGTAGGGCCGCGTTGCCTTTAAAACAGACAGGAAAATAGACAGCAGCTCCACTAGATCACCGGTTACGTGACACGCAGTGGCCTCATGGTACATCATGTGCAGGGTGTTGAAGGACTGTAGACAAAGAAATGTTAATTCTATATGACAGTCCATTAAAATATGAAGATGAATAAAAAGAGTGAGAGTTTAAATACCTCAGTCATGAGGATGAGTCCTCTGTTGAACACCACCAGCAGTCTGTCCTCATCGTTCTCCAGCAGTATACGGAAGGCACTGAGATTACACGAACAGATCAGTATGAATGAAAATGGCCTGATCTTGAAGACTCAAGCAGACTTAGAGAGTGTGTTTATACCTGATGAGAGTGGTCCAGCAGGAGCGCCCGTCCAGACAACGCAGGTAACAGCTGATGGTGGTCTTCTTGAACTGCTTCACGTCCTCTAGCTCTTCTTCTCTCATATCAGGCCTCTGAGCCACAAACAACTGCATCAGGTTGAACAACTCCTCCACGGCCTGCAGAGAAAGAAAAAAACAGCATTATTGACTTGAACCGAGCTGTGTCATAGCTTGTTACCATAAAGTTAACCTGATTTGAACTCTCCTCGACGCTCTCGCCGTCCATGACGTGCGGCATCACGCTTACGCTTAAAATGCATGACTTTCGCCCACTTTGACGCTCTCGCCTCATGCACCGTGCAGTATTGCACTGACCGTTGTGGTTTATCCCCTCCATAATTAATGTACATTATTTAACAACCCCCGTCTCGATTAACAATCGCATTGATTTAACGCTACAATGAATTCACCTGGTCTCGGGTGACAGTCCTCCTCCTGCCTTTGAGTGGGACATTTTTGTAGTTTTCTCCTGTTTATTTGTTCACCTTGCTCATGGCTATTGTTATTGCTCCCCTCCATTACGCAACCCGCATCAGTCCGCGCTCACGCCCTCAAATCAAAACACCGCCGTCTCCTTCCGCTTCGTGGGTGACGCAAGCGTACGTGCATTGTCACAGTAATTTAAAAATCATTGTGATAAAACGTGACAAACTTTAAAAACCGTTTCAGCCCAACAGTATAATACAGTGATTTCCGAATGGATCGCATCACAGAAATAACATTTTCAATTATCTTAAAATAGTAAACAATTATTTAATATTTCGAAACATTAATGTTGATCAAATAAATGCAGCAATAAAAAAACAACAAAAACACACTAACACCAAACTTTAAATGGTGCCAAAGTTGTAAACTATGTCATAAATTAAAGAATTTTGCCATAAATAATAATGAAAAAAAAAAAATGTTTGGCCATATTTCTTGTAATAACCCTGGTAGCCAGTTCAGAAACTGCTAAGTGAAGGACAGTGGGTGCTGTACTGACCCCTGGGTACTGGCTGGCGTGGGGCGTGAGGTTTTTGAAGGCCCACTGTATGTTCTGGTGAGACGCCAGCTGGCGGGTGAAGGCGGGCGACTGCTCGCAGCACATGCGCAGGATGGCGTAATACGCCGGCAGCATCCCGCGGTTGAACAGCACCACCTCCTGATCGTCGTGATCAGCCAGGATGTAATTGAAGGCAATGTTTTTGGTGACGACTGGGTTCTGGACGATGAGACGCACGTTCTCGCTGCAGTCCACGCAGACATTATACCAGAAGGACAGAAGCGCTTGTTTGTTGTGATTGGTGGCGATGGCCGGCTCTGATAACTTAGGCTGTGAGATCAAGAGAGACTCATTAGAGCTCAAATATGCATTATATTTTCATCATGATTGTTTTTATCAGCACATGAAGTACCTGGAAGAGGTTCCAGAGGTCCATGAAGTAGCTGGAGAACATGAGCTTCTCTGTTTTGGAGATGAGGCAGTAGGTCATGAAGCTGAAGTACTGCACCAGTTTTGTGGTCCCGTGCACCGGCACGTCCACATAGAGCTTGGCCCGGCCCAGCAGGCCCAGCAGCAGATTGTAGACCTGGTGCAGAACCACAGTGGTGTCGGGACTCAGCGGGAGGTCCCGCGTGGGGATGTGAAGAGAGCGCGTGGAGCGGAACATCTGACGGAAGGAGTTGCTCGGGATGAGAGACACCAGCAGATACGCCGCCGCTGAGAGAGAAATGCATTACATGCGTCAAATTACAAAGCAGTTTATGTGAGGGAATCTTTCGAATTGAGCTGCAGCGATCATGTTCGACACATTATCTGTCACAAGCACTATATCTTTATCTGATACCTGCCATTCCTCGACAACCTGAGACAGTAGCTCTGTTCATTAAAGCTGAAATGTGCCCAAATGTCGGCTTTTAAAGCAGTTGGAGCATTCTTTAATTACTCGCACTCGAGATCCGCCTCCCTCAGCCATTGTTTTCTACTGTGACGTTAGCACGTTAGTATGTTATAACTGGTAACAGTCTATTACTGAACCGATACTGAATCGTTCTCGTCTGCAGCGTGATGCATCGCAGAAAAAATTAATTCTGACAGCCCCTAAAAACTGTATTATTATTATAATTTAAAATAACTGTTTTGTACTGCAATGCATTTTAACATGTAATTTATTGCTGTGATGCAGCGCTGAATTGTCAGCATCATTACTCCAGTCTTCAGCGTAACACAATCCTTCAGAAATCATTGGGATGTGTTGACCAGCTGCTCAAAGAACATTCCAGATTATTAATAATACTGAAAACAGCTGTTATTTTTAGAAATGTGGACACTTCTTTTCAGGATTCTTTGATAAATAGAAAGTACAAAAAGAACAGCATTCATTCGAAATAGAAATCTTTTGTAATGTTACAAATGATTTTACCGTCACTTTTAATGCATCCTTTTTGAATAAAAGCATAAATCTATTTAAAAGTAAAAATACAAAAATGCATTATTAACAATTAAGATACATTTTTACTTACAGACCTCAAACATTTATTGCATGTATAATGTGTGTGTGTGTGTGTGTGTGTGAGAGAGAGTGAGTGTACTGGTGTGTAGACTGTGTTCTTACATGTCCGGACTCGTGGGTAGTTGTGCGCCAGCAGAAACCTCTCCACCCAGTTTTCCATGTTCTGCAGGACCCAGCTGTGAGCCAGCTTGTTACGCGGAGTCTGTACGGCCAACCAGTCCAAACACTGAGACGGGTTATACTCGATCACCTGACAAACAGAGACCAGACGCTCAGATCAGTGAGCCAGGGGCAGGTCCTCAACAGACACAAACTCTCACGTAAAGCACTGTTTCAGTGGAGACGTGAGGAAGCGACAGAGAGATGGGACTGTGTGGGGACAGATCTACCTCCCAGATCCTCTGCAGGATGTAGGATGCAAACGAGGGCATTCCTGGAGGACCAGCAGCAAACTCCATCAGCATCGTCAACAGCTTGAAGAATGGATTGGCCGCCTGTCAGACGAGCACAAAATGTAAGTGTGTGTGTATACATAAAATAATAAACAACAATATTAGTGAGAGCTGTTCTTACCTCTGGAGTCAGTTTAGCGATGGAGGTGAAGAGCATTGACACGATCTACACAGAAGAGCACAAACCATGAGAAGTGATGTTACAGACTGATTGCATGTAGAAATATACTTCAAGGAAAGACGATGAGGCTGTTTTTGGTCACCACTGACATCCATGGTATTTGGTTTCATACTAAGTCAAAGTCAATGGTGACCCCAAAACAGCCTGGTAACAAACTCTTTCCAAAACAAAGAAATTCATACAGGTTTGGAGGAAATGACAGAATTGTATATTTCTGGGGGAACTATTGCTTTGAAAAAAAACTGTATCTTTGATCAAATAAATCAACTTTGAGAAACGTACGTGTTCTGCCAGGCGGTTGTTGTATCGGCAGAGGCTGAATATGAGATTGCATGTCTGTCTGATGTTGATGCTGTCTCTGATGTGCTGGAACAGGAAGGGGAAACCTTTTCCTCCGGTCAGTGCGGCCATGTCACTCTGAGATAGAGTCAGGTGCCTGTAGAGAGTGACAGATGATAGATGGTACTACATTATTACAGTAAAAATGACTGATCCCATGGATTTGGGATGCTGCAGGAATTATTTTTTTGGGGGTGAAATATGATATGCTTTGTGAGGTTATAACTCCAATGCACACCTCTCAGATCGGGACTGCTCCACCAGCAGAGCTATGAGAGCAATCATCTTCTCCAGAGCAGCTGGACGGTACTTTTCCTCTGCCAGTGAGAGGATGTCCTCCTCTTCATCCTCCTCACCCTCCTCCTCCTCAGACAGCACCTCCACCTGAGGCTGAGACAGAGAGATGCATGTTATGATCTGAGAGCGGGGAAAGCCTGAATCAGAGAAGATCAAGCCTGATGAGATGAAACTCACATTTTCTGGTCCTTTAGTGCCTATGTAGAAATGCACCATTATAGAAATGGCTTGCAAAGACAAGAGGAACTGACTCTGTGAAGACAAAAACAAAGGAAGAAAATAAAGAATACACTTCAGAAATTGCATATGATAAAAAAAGAGTGAAATAAGTACATAATTGCATACACAAGTAAAATAGATAAGCAAACCTGAAGCTGGGTAACAATTAAACAATTAATTGCATACAAAACTTTGGCTTGAAAAAGCCTGGCTAGAAAGTGTAAAGTAGTTTATAGAAAGCATGCTAGTAACATGCTATGAGTTTAAAAATTTTGAAAAGATTAAATTAAGTTTTCAGTCTAAATTAGAAAAAGTAAGATTACAAAATCAGATTATAGATATAGATTATAGACAGATTAGCATGTTGTTATCATAATTAGCAAGTTACTAGCATGATTAGCAAGTTACTAGCATGATTTGCATGTCACTAGCATATTAATAGACTGCATGTTCCTAGCATAATTAACAAGTTATTAACATGTTGTTAGCATGTTTCTAACATAATTAGCAAGTTACTAGAATGTTGTTAGCATGTTTCTAGCATGATTAGCAAGTTACTAGCATTTTCTAGCATGATTAGGAAGATACTAGCATTTTCTAGCGCAATTAGCAAGTTACTAGCATGATAAGCAAGTTAGTAGCATGTTGCTAACATGATTAACATGTTGTTAGCATGTTTTTAGCATGACTAGCATTTTACTAGAATGTTGTTAACATGTTTTTAACATGATCAGCAAGTTACTAGCATTTTCTAGCATGATTAGCATGTTACTAACGTGTTTCTAGTATGATTACCAAGTTACTAGCATGATAAGCAAGTTGGTAGCATGTTGCTAGCATGATTAACATGTTAGCATGACTAGCATGTTGCTATGGGATTTTTTTCAGGTTTCATCGCAATTTTAACGAAAATTGTAAGTCGGATCGGTCTGAAAAGATAAAGCACACCGAGTCAGACCAGTCTGAAGGTCTGGACCGAGTTTGGTGGTTCTAGTTTCAAAGCTCAAAAAAATAAATATTTGGCTCAGAATAATAAAAATAATAAGTTTGAATAGTATATC